>JBBMEF010000023.1:305964-331343 GCA_037832685.1 Sicyos baderoa
ACTTAGTTCTCTCGAATCTTTAAGTTCGTTGAATTTGTACTGAAATTCTAGTAAACCTTATCTCTAAGCGAATGCGAATTGTAAACTCTCGTTTACAAAATAGCTAGATTAAAGTATAAAGATATTTACTTCTCTCGAAGCTAAATAGCGGAATCTCTCGACCCTCTCCCTACACTTTTACATTCAGCAAACGACTTTCGTTGTAAATTAACTTAGCGAATTCTAGATTGCTAATTCTAAAAAGAAACTAAATATAAAACGAGTAATAAAGGTAACAAGTTTGCATAAATGAATATTATAAATAAAATTTTCGAACAACACAATAGAATTTAAAAGATGCGAAAAGTAGTAAATAAGCTGTAAAGTTGCGAAAAATATAAATGAAAGCAGTAAAGGAAAGCGGTAAAGAAAAGCAGTAAAGAAAAGCAGTAAAATGGCGAAACAAATACGAATACTGAGTTGCAGATGATTAAGGTTCCTAGCATTGAGTTGGCTTCATGCATAGCGAGTTTCCTCGGTTGTACGATGGATTGATCTCTCAACTCTTTTCCAATCTCTTCAGAATCTTTTGTCAACAGCGTTTTAGCTCTATATTTCTTTCGTACTTTCTTCTTCTTCCGAGTTTGGCTTTTATAGGTGATGAGTTGAGTCTGCAACTCTTGCTCCATGATCTCCACTTCGTCCCCGCAATTCTCATTAGCGTGCACGTCTCGTGGTTCTGATGCGATCTGGTTTGGATGGTTGACGCGTGTATTTGCCCGATGGCTGATCTTCAAGTTCGCTTTCGCAAGGTTAAGTAACTGCAAAACTCTGTTTTATCTCATACATAACAAACGTTAAATAATTCTAACATTTTATAGAAATTATACCTTCCTTACTCAGAATACTATAAGGTGGGGAAGTTCGCAAACTTGTCTGGTTTCGAGCGAACTTTAACGTTTTTCTTATGAATTTTACTAAGTTACTCTATGTTTCGCTATCCTAAAATCACTTGCTTTAGCGAGTTATCAGGCTAATGGTAAATTCTTTTTTCTTTATTACTATAATTCATATTAATTTGAGTTATTTGAATTTCTATTTTTCATTAATTGATAATTTTGATGATCAAAATATACTAAATTTTATTAAATAATAAATAAATTAATTTTTTTTTTTTTTAAAAAGGTTGTTTTAATATTATATTTAAATATTAAAAAATTATATTTTTTAATATAAAAAACTACGTCTCTTCCTTACTGCCAAATACCAATCGGTAGAATTCTAAACCACACTTAATTTTGCTTAAAATAAAATAAAATGTTATTTATATTAGAGCACATACCTGAGTTATGCTTGGACCACATAGCTTAGTTATGGTTTCGCATAATCTAAACCTTTTCTTGTACTATTGCTTCACTTTTTTTCCCCTGGGAGTCAACTCATACCTTTAGTTTACACAGGGTAAAATAGGCAGTTTCAGAAAAAGAGGAAGAATAATAAAATTTCGAAAAGCCAGACTGGCGGTGTTGAAATAAAGATGGCAGTTTAATTTAGAAATGGCATTTACAGAAACACCCTCCAACCGGCTCGCTCCAAATTTATTGAGCACCCAAATCATTGTTGTAAGGGCCCGCTGGGCAATCAAACCGAAAGCAGTGGCATTCACGTAAATACGCCTAATCATTCCACTGTTACGCCGTTTTTATTTGCCCCGGCGATGCTGGTGTTTTATTTATTTAATTTTCTCATTCCTTTTCACAGTAACAACTATTTATACGCCTGTTCTCGCTCCCGCTCAACCTCTGTAGCTCCCATTTCACTTCCCCTTCGCCGGACCTTCTTCTCCACGATGAGGCTTCGTCTAGGGTTTGTCGCCTCAATTTCTCTCCTCCAGGCACGAATTCTCTCTTGCGATTCTTCTTTTTATCTTCTCTATTTCTTGCAATTGCCAAACGGAATCTACCAATCGTCTTCTACTTTGCTGTTTACTTTTTCTTCTTCCAAAAAAGTGCTTAAGCTATGTTTAGTAGTTCACGAATTGATTACCAGAATTTGAATCTCTGGTTGCAATGAAATCAGTGTGAAAAAGTTGTCTAGCGCCTACACTTAACTAATGTTTTCCTTTGCAAGGACTTCGATTCATGGAATCGAATGCGAACCTTGATTTCTTACTAAAAGTTGAGACATGTGCAGCTTCTATACTTTGTCCTGGCGTATGCAGAGACCTCTAATGTTCGCTTCCTGTTATCTACGAATGCTACATCGGGGTATGTACTTCATTTATGCCCGCGATATGGTATGAATATATCTCACCTCCTATTTTCTCACCTGTGACATACTCCTTCGATGTCTCCGGTGCCTGGCCTAGGGACGGGCGTGGTTACCTTCTTTCAAAAAAAATATCTCACCTCCTATTTTGTTAATACTGTAGTGTGCATTATTCAGTTACATTTCTAATAAATTTTTCTCCTTTTAAAGGGAAAAACATGCTGAAGGATATTGTGCAATGTACGATATCTGTGGAAAGCGATCCGATGGTAAAGTGCTGAACTGTCCTACTGGTACCCCATCCGTGAAGGTACACTTCAGATTCCCTTTCGTTGCACAATCCATGTTCTTGTAATGGTGATGTTTCCATTAAAATCTCAACATTGGTTTTCTTTATGACCACATATAATTATTGTGTTCCCAATCCCAGCCAGATAATCTTCTTTCATCAAAGATCCAAAGTCTATGTCCATCTATTACTGGCAATGTTTGTTGCACAGAAGCACAGTTCGACACCCTGCGATCACAACTTATGCAAGTAAGATCTCCAATTGGCGTGTAGATTCAGTGCTCATTATTTGTTTATTAACTGAATGTGCAGTGGTTACATTTTGGTTAAAGGAACTTTGAAGTTTCTGCTTTCTCGTGTTTTCCTTTGTTGAGATTACCCCTAATATATACTTGTGTATTCCATGCAGGCTATTCCGTTTCTTGTAGGTTGTCCGGCATGCTTAAGAAACTTTTTGAACCTGTTCTGTGAGCTTACCTGTTCTCCAAATCAGAGCTTATTCATCAATGTAACTTCTGTTTTAAAGGTTAGAACAGTTGCACTTCCCATAGAATTTTTCTCTTCTATTCATAAGACCATCACCCCCTTACCAAGAAACTGCATGTTGATGTTTGGAAAAGAAAAGGTTATGTAAGAGCAAGGTTATTGTGTCTATTTTTAATGACTTGTCTCTATTTTTAGGTTAATAAAAGCTTTACAGTTGATGCCATTGATTATTATGTAGCTGATGCTTTTGGTGAAGGGCTATTTGAGTCTTGCAAAGATGTAAAATTTGGCACAATGAACACTCTAGCCATGCAATTTATTGGTGCTGGTGCTCAAAATTTTAAAGGTACCCCTCTTTCTCTCATGCATGCATCTGCACGATACACCATTTGGTTGCTGGATAAGATGATACTGTGGACATTACATGTTGTATATACCCAAATTTGAAAGTATTTTTGTAATAGTTTTCTGTGGATGGGGGAATCAAAGAAAAGTATCGAAGTGGAAGATGTAGAGTTATTCCAAGTGTGAAAAATTGAAGTTTTATGTTCTTTTCAGTTTCGTATTGTGAACAAATCATCTCTTATATATAAAAGCTGGTTTTATTGCGTGCTCTCTTCCTTCTAAAATTTGAACATATGTATAATTGTGTGCAGAGTGGTTTACATTTATCGGTAAACGAGCCAGCCCCAGCATGCCTGGTTCACCATATGCCATTGGATTTCCATCTACTGTGGCTGTGTCATCTGGAATGAAGCATATGAATGTGTCTGCTTATTCTTGTGGAGATACTTCGCTGGGATGTTCCTGTGGTGACTGCCCTGCAGCCCCTGTCTGCAGTAGTACTTCAGCCCCAGTTTCCCATCGTAAAACTTCTTGTTCAGTGAGAATTGGGTCTCTTATGGTGAGAAAATAACTCACGAATTGGCCACCTTGTTCTTGTGTTTGCTAGTTTTGCATATTGTATTTAAAGATTTATTTTTCTGAATACTATAGGTCAAATGTGTTGACTTCACTCTGGGCATCCTGTACATTATAATTGCCTCTGCTTTTCTTGGATGGAGTTTGTTCTATCGCAAATTTCGAAAGAGCCCTTCTTCTGGTACTAAAGCAATGCCAAATATCATGGACGGGAGTAGTCTCCATTCTTCTACTAGGAAAAAAGATGAAAGTTTGCCGATGCAGGTTCATACTTGTTCAGATGTGTTATTTCTTTAACGACATCTTCAGTTAACTTAACAAATCTTCTTAGATTAATTTTCCATTAACCCTCCTGCTCTTTATGGTATTATGTCACTAAAAGGTGATTTTTATCATACTTCACACGTCTTCTCTCAGAAAACTATGTATATGCTAAAACTTGTTAATTCATGAACTTGCGAGTTATGCTGATTCATTGGCCAACTAGAAACAATTGCATTGCTAATACTTAATAGTTACTTTCCTTTTCCAAAATTACCATAGGTGACGCAAAGCTCCTAGCCGTTCCTTCCCTTTTATTTCTTCCAGCTCTTTCAATTATAAAATGAACAATAATTTTGCAATTGACTGCAGTTTTTCTTGTTTATTTGTTGATAACTTCCTATACTTCAGATGCTTGAAGATACTTCTCAAGTCAAAAGTGCGATTCAGCTTTCAGTTGTCCAGGGATATATGTCCAATTTTTATAGGTAACATAAGTGTCAATGCGGCATTACTAGTTCATCTGTAGAAAATATTTATGATTATTTTATTTCATGTGCCTTCTCAGGAAATATGGGGCATGGGTGGCTAGAAATCCAACATTGGTGTTGATTTCATCCGTCGCAGTGGTTCTTCTTCTGTGTTTAGGTCTTATTCGTTTCAAGGTGGAGACGAGGCCCGAGAAGGTAGAAAATGGTTGATACCAGTTTTCATATGAATGACAAGGAAAAGTTTTGTTTCAATCAGTTGAAATGCTACTTTTTTTTTTTTTTTATGAGAAACGAGACTATTTCATTGATAAATGAAAATGATGATAAAATCTGTTACAAAAGATGCTGCCAATGTGCAAATAAAAAAGTAAGATCATAGTTACAAAAAGTAGGAAGCCTATGACTCCAAAAAATTCCAGTATGAGTAGTGTCCTCTAAGAGAGAGTTGATAGACTTTGATGTGTCATTAAAAATCCGATTATTTCGTTCTCCCCACCATTTCGAAATGCTACTTTTTTAACCTACTGCTGCTTTATTTTAATCCTTTATTTTATAACCTACTGCTCCTTTTCTTGTAAAGCTGCTCCTGCTCATGGTTTCTTTTTTCTTTTCTTTTTTCCTGCACATATGCAAGTATTTTGTGTCCGTGTTGAAGTGAAGTACTGTGCTTCGAGAACTCCCCTTTCTTTTTATTCTATCCATTTGTTGCTATTTTTTGTACATTCAAATGTGTCCACGCACAATATTTATGGGTTAATGTTAATGAAAAGAAAATTATGTAACAATTTTGTCATAAAGGTGCAAACATGTGGACGATAATAATTTACTTGGTTGTTTTACCAATCAAGAGGCCGGTTTTCTAAGCTGCATAGGGTAAAAGAGGGTCACTTAAGATGTAGAGATAGTTTAGTGGCAGAAATCTTCGTTTATTACCTCTATTTGTTTGATTGCTGTTAGTCTTCCTTGTTATGCACAAGTGCTTCAAGTCAATCTCTGGGTGACATGTAGCTGCCTTTTATAGTGAAACATGCTATCATGTTTGACTTCAAGTAGTTTACATTTACAATAGTTTTTATGAAGGCCTTTGAATTATAACCATCCCCGACTCTTTTCTTCTTCTAATTATTTTATACTTCTAATCAAATGTCACTTTCTAGTCCTTTGATGACTTCTATATTTTGTTTCAGCTATGGGTAGGACCAGGAAGCAAAGCATCCCAAGAGAAGATTTTTTTTGATACACATCTAGCCCCTTTTTATAGGATTGAACAGGTAGAGACTAATGTTTAATATTTCAGGAAACTATTAAATCGTATTATTTTTAATTACTACTATCAAATATTATATTGGATTCAATGTTTTAAAAAGGCTCGTGCCTAGGCTCAAGGCCCAGGACTAGTGCATGCCTTGTGCCTTGAGTGTCTCAGATAAAAAGAATGTGCGTCATTCAATGTATCTTTATTTTTTTATTTTTTTGATATCCGTGACTGTCCGGGCAACTATGTATCTTTTCTTAAAGAATGTTCTTATATATAGTGTTCCTCATAAAAAAATTATATATAAAAAAATGTCCGCACTTTTTTTGCGCCTTGCTCCTAAGGCCTAGAGTTGGTTATTGCATTCAAGTGCAACATGAACTTTTAAAAACTGATTGGATTATCATGTCTATTGTTAGGCTGTGTTGGAGAAGGATTATGCAATTGATTTCAGACAACTAATGCCTTATTTCTTTTCTAGATTATAATAGCCACAATTCCAGATTCTGTGCATGGAAAGCCGCCAAGTATTTTGAATGATAACAATGTTAAGTTGCTGTTTGACGTACAAAAAAAGGTATTTATGTGGCTAGAAAGAATAATACTTCAGGATGGATTTCTATATTCAGGGATCAGACTGTATCACTTGGGATATTTTCCCATAGTTTAATTGTATTATTGACATACAATTGCCTCATTCTCATGATTTCTACTCCACATGTCAATTCTTACAGATAGATAGTATTCGAGCTAATTATTCTGGTTCAAGTATATCTCTAAGTGATATTTGCTTGAAGCCACTGGATCAGGAATGTGCCACCCAGAGTGTCCTGCAGGTGGATGTCTGGTTTGCTAGTTTGATCTTATTTCATAAAAGATAAATACAAGTCCACTGAAATACTTCATATATATATATATATATATATATATATTTCAACTTTGATCATCAATCTTGTGGTTTTCGGTTATAAGCATAATTTTACTATTTTGTACTGAAGTTTCCACTTTGACAGTATTTTCAGATGAATCCAGAAAATTTTGATAACAATGGAGGAGTCCAACATCTTGAATATTGTTTTGAGGTATATTATATATGTGTTCTATTTTATGATTCAGTTTTGATTGTTAGATGGTAGAAAATTTAAATCCATGAGCCATATTAGAGTGCTTGTGAGTTATTAAACTAGAACAGTTCAAGAAATCTTGTGTAATGTCTTCTCCTCTCGACGCATTTGACAATGTATTTTCCTGTATGTGCTTTTTTATTTCAGCATTATTCCACTGCAGACAGCTGCAGGAGTGCATTTAAAGCTCCTCTTGATCCAAGCACTGCATTAGGGGGATACTCTGGGAACAATTATTCAGAAGTAATTTAACGTACTTTACTGGTTGTTAGTTGTTAATCCAATTTGAAAAAATTAATCTCCAATTATCTTACCATTAAATTTTCAAGACAGGCTTCTGCATTCTTAATAACATATCCAGTGAACAATGCTATTAATAAAGAAGGGAATGAATCTGGTCGAGCGGTAGCTTGGGAGAACGCCTTTATTCAGTTGGCTAAGGTTTTTCCTTTTATCCCGTGATTTTTCCTTTCTTTAAATTACATTCTCTTATTATACTTTACCTTCATTGTAAATTATGTGAAAATATGTTTTCACATTTTTTATGGGAAACAATTGCGCCGATCTATGGAATTAATGCATTGATTACTAACGCAATGTCCATGATTACAAAAAGCTCTCAGTTAGCAAAAAGGAAGCATACAATAAGAAGAAAAATAGCAATGATACATTTGTGAAAATGTGTCTTTGGAGTGGGGGGAATTGTTGTCTTTTTCATTTTTTGCAATTTCGTGGAGTGAAATATTGCGTACTTTTGAGGCGTAGTTGTAGGTTTACTTCAAAATCAATCTTCATTACGTTTCTTTAATCTCTGTTCTTAAGATGGTGTTTGGTGTTGGGTTTAATAATCCTTGGCTTGGAGTTTTGCAATCTTTGACTTTTATAAAAATTAGAAATAATATGTTAAATAACTACCAATTATATATTTTAAAAGTTTACTCATACTTAAGTAATTTAAACCAAAATGTAAGAATATTTAGATAATAGAAATGAAAATAAGTTATGTAATTATAAAGTAGTAGATTAGACAAAATTGTCCGTTTTCTATATTTCATTAATGAATAATTATTAATTAGTAATAGTGATAAAAAACCAGTAATGAATTCTTACAAGTTTCACCCACATAAAACAAACACCATTTTACGTTCTCTGGCTAATGAGTCCCAATCTCATATACATGCATCAAAACTTCCGCTGACAACTCCCAGACTCTTGTCATTTAGATTCTATATTAGTTTCTTCTTTTATTTGTTTATAGTTTGAGTTTGATTTTAATTTTATGGCGTCTCTCCTTCATCTAGGAGTGAGGAGTTTCTCAATACTAATCTACTTTTGTGTTAGGCCGAGTTATTGGCAATGGTGCAATCTCAAAATTTGACGCTAGCTTTTTCTTCGGAAAGCTCCATTGAAGAAGAATTAAAAAGAGAGAGTACGGCAGATGTCATCACAATCTTGGTTAGTTCATTTCTAGAGATAATCTTTTGTGTTATACAGTTAAATTATCATTTTTTTGTCCTTGTTTATGATTTATTTTAGTTTAGCTCCTGATATTTGTACTATTAGTTTAGCTCCTGATTTATTTTAGTTTATTTTAGTTTAGCTCCTGATATATATATATATATATATATATATATATATTTTGATAGTGTGAATGTTAGAAGCAAGAAGTGGCTTCACATTGTCCCATTTCGCTTCATAATTTCCAATTCACTCTGTTTACCTTATCAAACTGCAGATAAGCTATCTTGTGATGTTTGCTTACATATCTCTTACTTTGGGTGATAAACCACATTTACCTACTTTTTATATTTCATCAAAGGTACGTAATGGACACTCTTATAATTTATATTACTTAGGTCGTTTATCTTTGATTTCTTCTCTTTAGTTAGACTATTCTCTAAATTCACAACCATTGGAGTTTCTGCATTATTTATGATTCTTTTCTATGACCAGGTACTACTTGGTCTTTTCGGAGTTTTACTAGTCATGTTGTCAGTTCTGGGATCAGTAGGTTTTTTCAGTGCAATTGGAGTTAAATCTACTCTGATTATTATGGAAGTTATTCCTTTTCTTGTTTTGGCAGTAAGTTCTTTCTTCACCTGTTTTTTTTTCCACGACACTCATGCTTGTGATTTGGATATTGAAATTCTTTTTCTTGATGGTCGACTTGCTATACTTGGACTCCGTGAAGAGAAGACCAGTTCGATCTTGCTTTGTTAACTTTAACTTTCAACATTATGTGCAAACTTTGATAAACTTTTGTATGCTTTTTTATATGCTCAAAGAACAATCTGGTCAATACTATTTTTCAATATTTGCTAGGATTATTCTTTCGTTTCTTCATAAATGCTCTTTTTTTTAGTACTGGTGAAGGGAGGGGGTTTTTATCTGTATAACCTAAAACTTTGTTAAAACATCAATCCTTCAGAAGTTGGTACGTCTAAAGGAAATTGTCCCATTACTTGCTGACTCGTTCACATGCTTTTGGCAAGTATTTCAGAATTTAAAATTTTGGGAATAGAAAATGTCTTTCGGTGACAGCTCTATTTCTATTCATCTTATCACAATTTTGTTTTAAGTAAACAAACTGGATCCATGTCTTGTTAATTATGTCAAGCTCTCATTGGCCTTATATATGGATCTACATCTTTCTTAAAAAGTACATATATTTTAAAATCTTGATGGTTAGCATCTTCTTGGATAGTTGTCAAAACTGTAAATATTGATGCAGTCTTTTTATAAATCCTTTTTACTTTTCATTTTTAATAAATTTATCATTAACATATCAGGTTGGGGTGGATAATATGTGTATATTGGTACATGCTGTTAAACGGCAGTCGGTAGAATTGCCATTAGAAGGACGAATTAGCAACGCACTTGTAGAAGTTGGACCATCCATAACACTAGCAAGTTTATCTGAGGTTCTTGCATTTGCAGTTGGAAGTTTTATTCCTATGCCAGCATGCCGTGTCTTTTCCATGTTTGCAGGTTTAAATATTTGTGCATTGCAATGCTCTCAAGGATGCTTAAGATATTTATTTTAACTGAGACTTGCATAGCTTTCCACTCACCATTTTCACTTTCCTATACAGCATTAGCTGTTCTTCTGGACTTTCTGCTGCAAGTTACAGCTTTTGTTGCTCTCATAGTATTTGATTTTTTAAGGACCGAGGATATGAGAGTTGACTGTTTTCCATGTATTAAGAAGAGCTCTAGATATGCTGGCAGGGATAAAGGTTAGATCTTACTTCTTATATCTTGTTTTTTTTAAATATCTTTGCTCAAATTTATTGCACTTATCGGGTGATGCATGGTTTTGTTGAATATCATTTAGGCATCACTCAGAGGAATCCTGGCTATTTAGCCCGTTACATGAAGGTAACTTTCGAATTGTAATATAACTTTTCTTTGTCATGTGAAATAAAGGCTCAATCCACCGCTGTATAATTTTAACTTGGGATTGTATCATTTAGATAGGTATTTTTTATGGGTCTGTAACAAAGAGGCCTTTCTAAAGAAGCTGAAGAATGAAGATAAGATAAAATATGAATCTGACTAATTTGTTTTTATTCAGGAAGCATATTTTCGTAGTCCAAATTCAATTAAATTACGTGTCTAGCTATTATTTTTGTCTCCTTTGGTCCACACTCAAACCAAGAATGTAACTAATTTTTGAATGAATGAGAAGTCCCACCTTATTTTCGATTTTATGTGGGCTTCAGTGTCTTCTTACTGTTCATTTCCTCTCTTCTCTTGAACTTTATTTCTGCTTTGAGTCTAAGGCGATTCTATTTATTTTTTTCTCGACTTAAAGAGACATTTTAGTTATATGAATCAAAATATTAGATGTCATTTGTATTAGATGGCTGCAAGTTTCATTAGTTCTGTTACAATTCATCAGAACTGACGTAAGTGTCCAAGCTTCTTCTCATTGGTGTCTTCCTCTTACACTGTCAGTTTATTTGAAGTATTTATTTTATCCTCATGTCAATGTCTGTGTAATACTTGTTATCTCATTATCTGCCCCATATTTTGTCCAACCAGGAGATCCATGCACCAGCGCTTAGCATCTGGGGAGTCAAAATAGTTGTCATATCCATCTTTATTGGGTTTACATTGGCAAGCATTGTGAGTTCTTCATCTCTTTACAGGTTATCAGTTTTCCTGGCCATGCTTACATGTGATGTTAATTTTCTATTATTTTAAACTTTACAGGCACTATGCACCAGAATCGAACCTGGTTTGGAACAAAAAATTGTTCTCCCCAAGGATTCTTATCTTCAGGTTTTTATTTTTGGTCGTCTCATTATATAATTTCAAGGGATGCCTTTCAGTCTTAATACACCTTCAAACCCCCTTATTTCATGATTTTTTTATCTGGCATGTTAAAGTTGCTTTCTACTGTTTCTGCAGGGGTACTTCAATAACATTTCAGAGCATCTAAGAATAGGTCCACCAGTATATTTCGTTGTAAAGAACTACAATTACAGGTATGACTGTACAAGAATTACATACTCTATCTTGTGGTTAATATATAACATTTAGAGTAGCAGCTTTGTAACTCTCCCTCTACCGTTCTACCTATCAGTCCTGAAAGAGCAGCTTCTATTCCTCTCCAATCCTTGACTCTCCTTCACCGTAGTGGGATGATACTTTTTTGAATAAACCCCGTCAAATGAAAAGGGGAAAATCAATCGGGCAATCAGGTCCAGACGACCGGAAGAAAACTAGCTTAATGTGCCTTTTATTTCACCTAATATTTCATCTATTAATCAACTCATGCTTTGCTTCGTGTTCTGAATCTAATACAACTCTGTTGGTTGAGCTGCTTTTCTATTCAATCCCTATTGTAAATGCATATTCTATCCGTGTCGAGCAAAGGAAAGAAAAAAGAAGATGGCCGATTGATTCCCTTTGGCTCAAGGTTTTGTCTCTTTTCCCAATGTCGCCATCATTAATGTAGTTTTCAAGCACAACGTAGCCAAGAACGTCCAAAATTGCTTCTTCAAATGGGCGGATGGACATTGATCTTCGTTTTTACAAAGCCTGGTCAACTCATTGGATCTGAAGCCCCTACTCTCTAAAGCTTTCCACCCTTATCTATTAGTAAAGCTCGAAACACTTCCACGATCCCCTGTCATTGGCCTTCCACGACCCTCTGTTCAAGTACAAGTACCCCACCTCTTTTAGAATAAATGATTCATTGGCTTGCCGAGTTCCTTGAGCAAGATCGAATACTATCAGAGATAGGTGTTTACGATACAGAGAGCTTACAAAAAAAGAAAGAAAGAAGTGAGATTCTTAGGGGCCCATTCCTAAAGCCATGAGAGTTGGTTAGGAAAGCGTTATCCTAGACTATATTGAGGAGTAAGGAAAAAGCTTCCATGATATTGAGGTCATTCTTGCATGGGCTTAGCTTGTTGTGCTTTGGCCCTTATGTGGACTTTCATCGAGGTTTCATCGAAACGTGCCCGAGTCTTCATTTGTAGGACTTTCTTCGTGTCAGTTATCAGTTATCACCTGCCCTCCCGGTTTGACTATCTGATAAAACCACAAGTCTTGCCTACTCTACTGTTGAAAAAAGATAATTCATTGGAGAGCTTTGAGCGAGACGCAAGGGGAGTGGAACATGGCTTGGAGTCTTGCATATGAGTGCGAGTAAGTAGATCCAAGGTGTATTTAGTCTGAGTCAAGACTAGAGCAGTCGATGTACGTTTGGTTTCGATTCCCAAGAAGAAATGGGGATCACCAAGATTTTTCACGGCAAAGTGCGTACCGGAATGAGGTAGGAATCCATTTTCTGAAAGATCCTGCTGCGAACTGCTTTGTGGCTTGACAGGAGAAAGGTAAACAACGACAAGGATAAGAGACTTGACCCCGAGGTTTGGAACCCTAAAGCAAGACATGATCTACATAATAAGACATCATAGCGCTTAGAGATACCGGTACGGTTTATCGCGTTACTTATCCAAGCGTGTTGTCGGATAGTCGGATATATGCCGTACTCAGATTTTGATGAAGTTAGGAACCATTTGTTGTTACCAGCATTGCTCATTATTAGGTAACGTATTCTCGTTTATGGATTTGAAGGTTTGGGGGACACGTTGTCGCTTTCACTTTAATAATGAATGATATGAAGTCATGCAAGGATTATTAGTACTATATGTTTACTTGTTAAGGTAAGGTAATTTCCTTTCGTAACCGTTTGAATTTCTGTGACATTCTACGTTCCTGAAATGGATTTAATTCCACTTCATGCTCCGCGTTCTTTACGTCTTTTGGTCCGCCTAACCACCTCATCTTTCTCCAGAGAAGCAACTTGCTCGCTTGAAATCTGTCCCTTCAGTTGTGTAACAAGGCGTCCACACGATTACGAGTCTACTCTCGTTGAGCCTCTTCGGCAACACTAGCCTACGATTTTTTTTCAAACTAGCCATGGCTTGGCTGAACCTTTGGCTCTAATACCAATTGTCATGGCGCTAAGTCCTTCAAGCCCACAAACTGCGACACTCTGCTAACCTAACGGTCCATTGTAGCAGAGTAACGTGAAAAGGCAAAAGCAGCTTCGTAAACTCTTTCATATTCCATCGACTTTAGTGTGTGTATTGTATATGATAAATTGGTCGTGCTTCGCTTCACACCTTTCCTTCTTTCTTCACCTATATATATCGTATATAGGTTAACAAAGAGAAGTTACAAAGGAAATACTAACTACTAACATAACTAACAAATACAAGAGTATGCTTAATATATTGAAGGTGTGCTTTCACTAAATGTCCCAGAAGTATGGGTTTAACTTTTAATAAATACCGTGCCCGCCTATCTTATACAAGAGAGTTCACACTTTTCTGTTTGCATCCCTCCATCCTGTTACTATTCTCAGCTCAGAATCAAGACAGACAAACCAGTTATGCTCCATCAGCCAATGTGACTTGAACTCTCTTTCAAATGAGGTATGTCTATCTTCCAATATTCTTGATATGCTTCAAAAGTCTTTTCCAATGTGTTGGAGAATAACATTCTTACTGCGCCAGCATGGCTTGTTTCACGTTAATTTTTTAAACCAAGGGTTTTTTTGGTTTTCCTTTTTATCTTCGTTGTAGATTGCAAAAGCTTCACTAATACCAGACTCAAGTTACATTGCTAAACCAGCTGCTTCATGGCTTGATGATTATCTTGTGTGGGTATCTCCAGAAGCATTTGGATGCTGTCGGAAGTTCATGAATGGGAGCTACTGCCCCCCTGATGATCAGGTCATGTGGTTCCTTTGAAAATTTTGTTCAGAATTAATATCATAGTTGTAACACCGTATCATAGGCAGAATATTGTTCTTCATTTCCTTGACTTTATCTTCATTTCTCTTCCTTCTAGTGCAATAACTTACCCCTTGAAGTTCATTTTACTTGTTACTATGCTGCTGTTATATGCTAAAATATATCAGTGATAATACATGGTCTGTTCTTGTTCGAAATATATGAGAATTGTTGATATATTCTACGCTCTATATGATATCTCTTAAAATTACTGAATTGAGTGAGTCTTTTCAGCCCCCTTGCTGTGCTTCAAATGATGGTTCTTGTGGCTTGAACGGAGCATGCAAAGATTGTACAACGGTAACAACTCCCTTTACATTGGATAGCAGATAACAAATAAAACTTCTGCCTTGTTGCTTTTTAGTACTTTGCTAAATTAGGAGTTAGTTCCGAGCCATGGGTCCTAATTTTCATTTTTAGAATTTGTACATATTAACGCTTAGGAACTATGCAGTGCTTTCTTCACTCGGACCTGCATAGTGGTAGGCCATCTACTGCACAATTTAAGGAGAAATTGCCGTGGTTCCTTAGTGCTCTACCTTCTGCTGACTGTGCTAAAGGAGGTCATGGGGCATACACTAGCAGTGTTGAACTGAAAGGTTTGCAGGATTGAATACCTTTCGTTGCATCATTTAATGCTATTATGTTGAATTAGAGCAGAAGATTTCTTGCAACCTTAAAGTAAACAACACTTATTTTCGTTTTTGTTCATCAGGATATGAAAATGGTGTTATTCGAGCATCTTCTTTCAGAACATATCATACTCCCCTGAACAAGCAGGTGTGGTGTGGCTAGTTAATAATTTTAATTTAGACAGTTAGAAGAATATAATAATAATCGTTGAATTTTGCAAATGCTAAAATTATCAGGTTGACTTTATTAATTCGATGAGGGCTGCTCAAGAGTTGAGTTCAAGGGTTTCAGATTCGTTGAAGGTAAAATTTTTATATCATAATTTTTGTTTGGTTCTCTAAATAATGTTATTTTAAATTAATAATGATCGTTTGATTGGATAGAAGAGTGGCTAACTGTTTTTTAACACTTTTTCCTTAATAGTTATTTCTTCAAACTATTTGCTTTGGTGGCATTAGCTTGATCTTAAACTGACACCTTTTGTCATTTGCAGATTGAAGTCTTTCCGTATTCTGTATTTTACATGTATTTTGAGCAATACCTCAATATATGGAGAACAGCATTGATCAATCTTGCCATTGCCATTGGTCAGTAATTAAGGACATTTGTTCAATATATAGTGTAGATTGTTACAATGCAGATAGACTTTTGTCTACCATGATGCTGCTAGCAAATGCTTTGTACTTCTGTTTTTCTCTTTTTAATTTGAGTACCTTTTAAGGGCAGTTTTCATCCCAATAAAGGTATGATTATGAAAAGTGTCTTAATGGTGCTGAAAAGCATTGATTTTATGTTCTTTTACTGTTTTTCAGGTGCGGTGTTTATTGTGTGTCTGATCATCACGTGCAGGTTAGTGATGGTGCTTCTGTCATTCAAGTAGACAAAGACTGTTCTCTTCTTCTAATGTGCTAACTAGGCTTCCTTGTGCTTGATTTTTTTGTTGAAGCTTATGGACCTCGGCTATCATTTTGTTGGTGTTGGCTATGATTGTTGTGGATCTCATGGTATTTCCTTTTATTTTTTATCTTTTTTTTTTTAATTTCATGGTATTTCCTTTATTTCTAATTATCTCTGGAATGCTTACGATCATATGAAGTTGCTGTTAGTTTAATTATTTTGATATAATTAAACAATCTTGCCGCCTGCTGACAAGATAATACTTTTCAGGGCGTGATGGCTATTTTGCATATCCAATTGAATGCAATCTCTGTTGTCAATCTTGTCATGTCTGTGGGAATTGCTGTTGAATTTTGTGTTCATTTGACACATGCTTTTGTGGTAAGTATCGTACTTTGTTACATGATTTCTCTTTTCACTAGTGTACTCAACCTAAATCCAGCCGTCGTTATTATCTTTTCATAGAAAATTCTTGTGTAATAAAATCCACAATTCGGTGATGTGTTATACGAAAGATCCCCAACTAGTCAGATTATACTCTTGCATGATCAATCAGAATCGACGTTCCATTTATTAGACTACCTATCAAAGTGGAACATCATTTACTAAACCTCAAATAAGTGACTAGAGCCATATTTCTCATACCATTGCCACTAAGAACAATCTGCTTTCTTGGAAACAATTCTCATCTTCCTGTTGTAATTGGTCATCCCTTCAAAGATGAGAAGAGGGTTTTATGGTGCAACTTTATCTATGCTTTTTTTTTTTGAAGCTATGGTTGGAGAGAAATTATCCCATTTTCAATGACAAGAAGAGACCTTATAGCGTTTTCTTGAAATCTTCACTTATTTTACTTTGCATTGGAGTCATCATATTTCTCCTTTTTGTGATTACAAGCTATCTTCTCTCATCTCCACTGCTTTGCATTGGCTCCATAGTTTCAACTATCAATGAAATTGTTTCTTCAAAAAAAGAAAAGAAAAAAGAAAGTCTTTCTGTTGTAATTGGTTTTGTGTTTCCTTTCACAGGTAAGCAGTGGAGATAAAAACGAACGCATGAAGGAGGCTCTGAGTACAATGGGAGCATCTGTTCTAAGGTTCCATTTTCCATATATTAAAGTGGAACTATGCTTTTTAGATATGAAATCTTGGAAAGTTAGCTCGGTGTAGTTACGATCATTCCTTAGCAGCCAAGTTGCATTCATTTCATTTACATTTATACTGGTGTTTGCAGTGGAATCACGCTAACAAAGTTGGTTGGGGTCCTTGTACTTCTCTTCTCTAGGACTGAAGTTTTTGTGGTATTAATTTTACGCGCGCCTCCTAAACTTCAATTTTAAGTATTCCGAACGTCAGGCGTATTAACATCTTCACTCTATGTACTGCAGGTTTATTATTTCAAAATGTATTTGGCATTGGTACTGCTTGGATTTTTGCATGGCCTCGTTTTCTTGCCGGTAAGTACAGACATGCTTCTTCTATACAAAGATGTTGTGGGCTGAGTTTTTCTTTCTCACTATGGACATATGAAAAGGGGAAAAACTATGATCACTCGTATTTTGCCTCATTGTACATGTTTTTTTTTCCACCACTTGGACCTTTTCCCTCTTTGATCACTGATATTTTTGCCCCGTCATATTACCAATCGACTTTGACATGAGTTTGTGAAAACCATCTTGTGTTGCAGGTAGTGTTGAGCATGTTTGGTCCACCATCAAGATGCGTGTTCATCGAGCAACAAGACAATCGGCCCTCGACTTCCTCTCGAACATGAGAGTTTGGATGAACAGGTTCCGTAGGGTGTACTGAAGGCGCATTCACTGGCAACAATAAAAAGAAAATGAAGAGAATATATATATATATATTAGCTTCTAACTTGTATAGTGAAATTTCCATAGCAGGTAGTGTAAGCTCTTTTCTGTATAATTTGTATAAGGCGTTGTTGCTTCCTTGTGTTCAGAAAATGACATTTAGGTTGACGGCATCAGACAAATTCTGATATCGTTAATCATCATGTTAATGAATTTAATGAATATTGTTGTAATTGTGGCAAATCTAAAGCAGCTATTCAGGATATTTTTTTTTTATTTTTTATTTTTTTTTTCAATATAAGTTTAACTGTTTTTTTAAGTAATATAAGTTTAACTGCAATCTATTAAAAGGGCAAAACGCTACGGTTAAATTAAATTTTTTTTATATATAATTAATTAAAAAGTTTAAGGTGCTCACTCAACTTTTTATCACTTTATTGGGTGTTTTGAAGTACTACTCCTGCACTCCTTTTGGGAATAAATTGTTGAGAATTTGGAAAAATATTAAAGTTTGTCCCACATTAAAAATTTTGGCAAATTGTTGAGAAAATTATTCCAAGCTAAAAACATGGAAGAAAGTGGTGTGTTCCAAACACTATAAAATGAGCAAATGAGTCTTGAATTTAGGACATCTCAATTTAAATCACTTTAGGAAAGTGTTCTAATTTTTTTGTATACAAAGTTGTGATTAGTATAAGATTTGAAGAGTTGAAAATTCTTTATGTCCGTAATTTTTTCTCCAATTTAAAGTTGATACATGTAAATTTTTGTGTTTTCGATTTTATTGTTTCTTTTTAAATTCTTAGTATTATTTTTGCTTTTTTCTATGGTAAGATTTTTCCCCAACATAAATAAGGCTCAAGTAAAAAAAAACATGTTAGCGCACACATTCCTATAAAGTCATAAATGAGAGTGAGTACCTTAAACTTTTTGATTAATTATAAAAAAAAAAATTAATTAAATCTAAACACAAAAAACTTGTGTTTTGGGTTTATATTTAATTATTCACCATTCAGTGAAGCTTCTTTCTTTTTTTTGCGAATGTTTTTATATTAGTTTATCTTGCAAAAAAAAAAAAAAAGTCCGCATTTTTTCGTATTTTAGGACTAAATGAAATTGCGAAAAAGAATCTATGATTTGGTCCAATATATAAATTTTTTTAAAATCATTTTTTATTAGTTTATTATTTTATTTATTGAATTGGCAATCATCATGGAATCTAATGTTAAAAAATAGTAAACAAACATGTTTTCTACATTGAATAGAACATTTCAGCTTGCGTCAGTTTCAAAATATTCAAAAATCTTATTTGATCTATTCACATCGTGAAATAATTATTAATATTTATTGAAAAATTATAATAGAAAATACATATTTGTATAAAATAGTGTTGATCACAATTAGATACGGCCAAAAGAAGTAGAGTAGTACTTCAATGACATCATGTATCATACCATTCTGATTGGTTATGGTTTGAATGTAAAAGATTGTTGAATTTTAAAAAATAATTATACGAACAATTGATGAAGCAATTGAATTTCCTTAGAAAAGCAGAGGTGTACATAGTCTGGGTTGGGTAGGTGATAACTCGCTAACGCGAATAGATATATATAGCGAAACATTGATTAAGTTAGTAAAATTCATAAGTAATTCGTTAAAGTTCGCTCTAAACCAGACAAAATCGCAAACTTCACAACCTTACGGTTGTCTGAGTAATGAAGGTGTATTTTTCTATAATCTATCAGGTTTTAGAATTATTTAACGTTGTTGTTTATGAGATGAAACAGTATTCGCGGTTAGATATTCTTGCGAACGCGAACCAGGAGATTACATTTCAACTCAAAAGATGCACGTGGCAGACATCCGATCAAGGACGCACCAGAACCACGAGTCGTGCAAGCGGACGAGAATAGCGAGACGAAGTGGAGAACGTGGGGCGAGAGAAACGGAAGCAACTTGTTCCCTATAAAAGCAAACGCAGAAGACGAAGAAGTGACGAAGGAAATATAGAGACTAAAAGGCTGCCGACGGAGAGAATCTGAGAGAAGAGTGGAAAGAGTTGAGAGATCAATCGATCGTGCCTTTAAGGAGACTTGTCGTACGAGAAGCCAACTCGACGCTCGGAGCTTGAAGTCGCTGGCAATTCAGTATTTATATTTGTTTCGCCAATTTATTGCTTTATTTACAGTTTTTCACTTTATTTCTATATTTACAGTTTTTCGCAATTTACTGTTTTATTTATAGCTTTTCGCATATTTTAAATTCGATTGTTTTATTCAAACTTTTACATTTATAAACATCATTTATGCAGTTCTGAGTATTTTTTATTATTCGCTTATCTATTTAAATTTCAATTCAGGATTAAACAAAGATAGTTTTTCGCTAAATTAATTCGCGACGAAAGCCGTTTACTGAATGTAAAAGTATAGGGAGAGGATTGAGAGATTCCATTATTTAGCTTCGAGAGAAGTAAATATTTCTATGCTTTAATCTAGGTAATTTGTAAATGAGGGTTTGCAATTCGTATTCGCTTAGAGATAAGGTTTACTAGAATTTCAGTACAAATTCAACGAACTTAAGATTCGAGAGAACTAAGTAAGTTGAGCGTTAGTTGAAATTGTTAATTAATCTGCGAAAACTTTTTATGCGAACTCCTGCAGCTTTTCTTACATTATTTTACTCAATCAAAACTACTCTTTACCAAACTACTTGATCACATAACAACCTGACAAATTGTTATAAAATTCACATTCGCACCAACTTACAAGTATAAACGAATAAATTTTAATTCCCTGTGGAGATGACTTATTACTTACTTTAAAACTTGCTTCGACGATAATGTATACTTGCATTAGCAATTCGCAATAGAGATTCATTTATTTTCGCTAACAGCGAACCACCTATTCAGCGAACAAGTTTTTGGCGCCATTGCCGGGGATTTATTAATTTGTTTATTTTATTTGTGAGTTATCCATAGTTTTATTTCACCTTATATTGTGTGACTTTTCTGCAGGAAAAGTAACTGTATATGCGTGGAACACCAATCGAGCCATTTGAACCTGAACTTGAAAGAACTCTACGTCACAGAATCCCCGAAAGAATCAGAGCACTGATGAATCGCGATAACATTGGAGACGTTGACGAAGATCCTCAACAGGTAAACTCCCCGAGAGGTTTACAAGTTGATAATCTAATTATGATGGCTAATAACAGGGTAGCTGTCAGGACTCATGTAGAACCTGATGTCTCTGATTTACAAAAAGGAATGATAAGAACTGACATCGGAGCAAGGGCATTTGACTTTAAGCCGATGATGAATACCATGTTGCAAAAGAAGGCACAATTTCATGGATTAGCGAATGAAGATCCATATGTTCATTTGCGCGAATTCATGGGAGTATGTGACTCATACAAGATTCCAGACGTAAGCCCCGATAAGTTTTGATTGCACTTATTTCCACATTCTTTGCAAGGAAAAGCTAAAGAATGGCTGACAACAGTGGATGGAGTAGAGGATATTGAGTGGGAGGAATTGGCCAAAAGATTCCTACACAAATATTTTCCACCAAGGAAGTTGAAGAAACTTCGCGATGCCATTGTTAAATTCAACCAGGAGCCAGGCGAAACGTTATCAGAAACGTG
The DNA here is from genome assembly GCA_037832685.1 of Sicyos baderoa. Classification (NCBI taxonomy): domain Eukaryota; kingdom Viridiplantae; phylum Streptophyta; class Magnoliopsida; order Cucurbitales; family Cucurbitaceae; genus Sicyos; species Sicyos baderoa. The sequence goes on from JBBMEF010000023.1 coordinate 327,334, forward strand.
AGATCGTTTTAAGGCAGACGTTCGCAAATGTCCAAATCATGTCATCCCGTTTTGTATTCAGCTGGAGTATTTCTACGGAGGTCTAGATGATGCAACACAAGATGTGCTAGATGCTTCGGCGAATGGAGCCTTATTATCCAAAACCTACAACCAAGCAACATAAATAATATAGCGAGTTGCTCTAAATAGGAGTCAATGGAAGAATGAAGGACGAACTGAGCAAAAATCAGCGAAAGAAGAAGATTCTGCCATTCGACAAGAGTTAAAAGAAGTTCGCGCGTTATGATGACGATGCGAAAGGAAAACAAAAACTCTTCACATACTCAAAATGTGAACATGCTGCAAGAAGAGTTTTTAGAAACATGTGTCATGTGCAGAGACGCACATTGCTATGACGATTGCCCACACAAGACTGCGTCGGTGAACTTCATTAATGAACAGTCAGCGAATCGAAAGAACAGTCCATTCTCCAACACTTACAACCCTACTTGGAGAAATCACCCAAATTTTTCATGGAGCAATCAAGGAAACTTAGTTTCCCCAGGTAAGACAAACTTTACAAGACTAGTTGGTTATTCGCAGAGTTTCAACACTGCGAACAATCAGCCAGGTCAGAATTCTAACTTTCAAACTTCTTCATATTCATGGAACAATAACCAATCATTTGTTAACAACTCTATGGAGAATATGTTGAAGGACTTTATGCAGACTCAGGAAGCCGCAATGCGAAATCTAGAAATACAAATGGGGCAATTGGCCACGGAAGTAAGACAAATGCCAGTTGGACAACTACCTGCAGACACCAAGTCAACAAAAAGAGAAGGAAATGAATAGGTACGCACGGTGATGGAAACGACCAGGTACAAATATAGTTCGCAATTACCGTACCCGTTTCCATCTGTAAATTACGCAACAATTTCAATTATTTTCCCTTTTCAGTATTTAATTTTTTTTTTTTAAGTAGAAATTCGCAAGTGCAATTCGCAATTTGCAAACTATTTAGGAACTTCAAATTCTGGAGTCTGAATCTGTCATTCGAAAATTACAAAAATCAGGAATTTTAATCATTAGAAAAGATTTCGAAGTGACACGTGTAGGGTAGGAGCGAAAAATTTAACAGTAGGATGCAAACGAGCGCCATTTTGGCGATTCAGTTTGTGATTTCTCGAAAATTGAATCAAAGTCTATAAAACCCATTGTCGTCTTCCCCAAAACCCTAACGTTCGGATTTTCAAAAATTCTCTCCGATCAAAAATTTCCAGAACGCTTCTTTCTCTCAAAATTTCGTCTACGACCATGTCATCTGAGAAATCGAACACCGGAAGTTCAAAGAAGATTGTGAAAATTGTTTCACAATCATCCCGAAACCTAAGCCGGAACGGCTTAACAGTAAGGCAAAGGAAAAGCAGCCGGTAAGTTCATCCATTCCAGAAACCACCGTGGCCGAACAAGTGGTGGCTGAAATCTTAGAGCCCACTTACGACGAGTTGGCTCAACAAATCAAACGATTGAAAGCAAAGCTCAAAAGGAAGGAGCAGTGGACAGAATCAAGAAACGATCGCAACAAGCGTAGGAAACTCTTGGGGCTTAAGGAAATTCCTGAGAAGCCCTCAAGAATAGAGGAAGAGCGAATGACGCCTTCGAAACAAGATCGCTTTCTGGGGCGATCCGAAGTTACGTTAGCTATGCTCGTTATAGATGCAGAGGGGGGTGAACCAAAACTAACAACACCCAAAACCAGCGAACCCTCATCTCTGTTGGAACTTATAGTTCCAGACAGTCTTGAATCTGAAGAGTTTGCTGTCAACATCTCTTCCCCCACCTCACACCCTGACTCACCTCAGAACCTTCGCTCTAACGAAGAGTTCATTGCGAACACTCCCGAACGCGATCCAAATCCATACATCACTGGTTGGGAGTTAGCCATAATTCCAACTCCAACTCAGTCGGATATCTGATTGAGTGCTGAATTAAACGAGGGGATGGAGTTCGTAAGAAGAAATTAGGACTTGCAAGAGTTCGTTGATCAGCAGTTGGGGGAAGGTACTGCGAACTCTCCCCAAACCGCAACACCAATCTCCAATCCCCAACCAACACCAACACAAACTTCTCAACCAATTTGCAAAGAAACCAAACCCCCACGACCTAGAAAAAAGTAGGGAGTTCGCAAAATCAACCAACTTTCGCAAAAGGAACTGCGAAGGTTGGATGCAAAGCGCGCAATCATTAATGCGCAGATGGCCAAGGTCACAAAGAAACTTGTTCAGCAAGAACAAGGTTTCACAGAAGTTGGGGGAAATTCTGTATTATCTGGGAGGAGGCCAAGATTGAAGGGGTACTGTTGAATTTTTTCGCGAATATCTTGAACAACGAAAAACACACTTTGTTTGTCAAAGGGAGAAAAATATTTTGGAATTCAAGAGCGTGGAACAAGATGTATGGCCTAGAAGATGTCGAGTCGGATTATGACATCTTAATGGCAACATGCACTGAGGAGGATAGAGAAGACTGCATCCAAACCATTTGTCGCGAATGTGCGAAATGGGATGAAGGGCTGAAGGCCAAAAGAATAATCGCAAGCGATCTGACGAATGAAGCAAAATTCTGGGCTTCATTTGTTCGCACTTGTCTGATGCCAACAACGCATGAAACTACCCTGACAGTTCCTCGTGCCTTGTTGATCTACTGTATCATGGCCGACCACTCCATTAACATTGGCAGAATCATCGAAGATGAGATTACCAATGGGCTGGAGGTGGCAAGAAAGTTTGTCGCGTCATTTTTCCGCATTCCTTTTCCATGTTGTTAACAACTCAAGGCATTCGGCGAACTCCAAATAACGTGAAGTTGCCCAGAAAGAAGAACCTCTTACCTCCTAAACAAAAATCTGCTCCATCTAAGCCAACTCTTACAAAATCAATTCCAACTCCACGTCGCACTCAAGCAAATCCTTTAGCGAACCAAGCATCAACTTCTTCGCACTCCGACGAAATTCTATCCCAAATCTTGGCAGAACGACGAGACACTAAGGCTCGTCAAATTGCCTTCTATAACTATTTCTCAGAGCGCGATAGAGTTGAGCAATATTTATTTAATATGATGAAAGGTGGCCCGACATTTCCCCATTCCCTAGTTGGGTATTAGACCCCAATCTTAGGTAGGCGAAATGTGTATACCTTTTTCTTCATATAAATGTCATTTTGGTTCAGTATGTAATTTTGGGATATAATCATTTTGGTGGTAAATACAAAACCGTTCCATTTTTGAATTATTACGTTTCAAGTTATTGTCATTCTGAATAATTTAGTTATGCCTTGCGTTTACTCTAATTCGTTAGCTTTTACTTTTTTGCGAACTTGCATATCAGATCTACTCTATTTTTCTTTATATTTCAATTTTCGCTATTTTTTAGTACTATTGCTTATCTTGCCAACTGTAAGTATATTAGTTTACGCTAAGTAACTCTTTCTAAGTAGATGTTATAATTTGTCATTTACTGTCAAATATCAACCCACTAACAAGGAGCCTTGTTCATTTCGAAACTTCGTAACTTTGTTTAAGTTTTGGGGTCTTTTAATGTCATTGAGACAATGCATCTTTCTAAGTTTGGGGGTATTACTGTGTGCACCTTGATAGTGGATTAACTTAATCTCTATCCACAAATCGCATCCAGCGAATGAGTTTAGCGAACAACTTATTTTTTTTTTTTTTTAAAAAAATCTATACCCAGCTGAAGTATGCAAAGAAAAATGCAAACCAACCAAGGGGGGACAAAACACTTGCCAAATTTTGACATATTCAAAATGTATGAGAGGCAAAGCGAAACAAATGGTTAGTTGCCCAAGTCAAGCTATTCACCCAATCATGATGGGAGCGAATAACTTAGACTGTAAAAGAAGAGCATTCACTTTGGCAAAAGGTGAGAAAATAAAGTTAAACAAAGTTGAAGAGGTCGGGAAACAAACAGAACCACTCCAAGTTTGAAGGAAGATGGAAACCAAAAAGCAGCA
>JBBMEF010000023.1:331443-342834 GCA_037832685.1 Sicyos baderoa
AATGCTCATTGATGTATAAAAATTATATATAGTATGTATTCATGATGTGAAGTCAAACGAAAGTAGAATTTAACGAATATGATGTTTTACCATGGGCTTTCATATGTTTTTCTTTGTGCACAATTACTCGAGATGAGTAATAATTCAAGTTTGGGGGTGTTGATAACTCGCTAACGCGAATATATATATATAGCGAAACATTGATTAAGTTAGTAAAATTCATAAATAATTCGTTAAAGTTCGCTCTAAACCAGACAAAATCGCGAACTTCACAACCTTACAGTTTTCTGAGTATGGAAGGTGTATTTTTCTATAATCTGTTAGGATTTAGAATTATTTAACGTTGTTGTTTATGAGATGAAACAATATTTGCTGTTAGATATTCTTGCGAACGCGAACCAGGAGATTACATTTCAACTCAAAAGAGGCACGTGGTAGACATCTGATCAAGGACGCACCAGAACCACGAGTCGTGCAAGCGGACGAGAATAGCGGGACGAAGTGGAGAATGTGAGGCGAGAGAAGCGGAAGCAACCTGTTCCCTATAAAAGCAGACGCAGAAGACGAAGAAGTGATGAAGGAAATAAAGACTAAAAAAGCCTGCCGATGGAGAGAATCTGAGAGAAGAGTGGAAAGAGTTGAGAGATCAATCGATCGTGCCTTTAAGGAGACTTGCCGTACGTGAAGCCAACTCGGCGCTCGGAGCTTGAAGTCGCTGGAAATTCAGTATTTATATTTGTTTCGCCAATTTATTGCTTTATTTACAATTTTTCACTTTATTGCTTTATTTACAGTTTTTCGCAATTTACTTGTTTTATATATAGTTTTTCGCATATTTTAATTTCGATTGTTTTATTCAAACTTTTACATTTATAAAGATCATTTGTGCATGCAATTATGAGTATTTTTTATTATTCGCTTATCTATTTAAATTTCAATTCAGGATTAACAAAGATAGTTTTTCGCTAAATTAATTCGCGGCGAAATCCGTTTACTGAATGTAAAAGTATAGGGAGAGGATTGAGAGATTCTATTATTTAGCTTCGAGAGAAGTAAATATTTATATGCTTTAATCTAGGTATTTTGTAAATGAGAGTTTGCAATTCGTATTCGCTTAGAGATAAGATTTACTAGAATTTCAGTACAAATTCAACGAACTTAAGATTCGAGAGAACTAAGTAAGTTGATGGTTAGTTGAAATTGTTAATTAATCTGCGAAAACTTTTTATGCGAACTCCTGCAACTTTTCTTACATTATTTTACTCAATCAAAGCTACTCCTTACCAAACTACTTGATCACATAACAACCGGATAAATTGTTATAAAATTCGCATTCGCACCAACTTACAAGTATAAACGAATAAATTTTAATTCCCTGTGGAGATGACTTATTACTTACTTTAAAACTTGCTTCGACGATAATGTATACTTGCATTAGCAATTCGTAATAAGATTCATTTATTTTCGCTAACAACGAACCACCTATTCAGCGAACGGTAGGGTTGAATGATTTTTTTGGACCAACCCAATTTTTCGGGTTAGTCAATTTGCCAACCCGCCCAATCTTATGCATACGTGTAACCCAACCCATACCTAACTTTTCGGGTTGGGTTGGGTTGGGTTTTCGAGTTATGTTACCCTCATTTTTTCTATTTAAGATTCAATCCATAGACCTACAATATGTTTAAAAAAAATGTATGATACTATATTTCAATATATTACCAATCTTATTAGTCCATATTGTTTTTTTAGAACACTTACAAAGTATGCTAAAAATCTATCTTATTAATTTATCTTACATACATACACATATTATATATAATATTCTTAATCCGGGTTGAGTTGGGTTGAACGAGCCAAAAATTTGCCAACCCAAGAACCAACCCAATCCAACAAAAACTACAAAATCATAACCCAACCCAAAAATTATAACCCAACCCAATCCTTACGGTTTGGGTTGGGTTGCCGGGTTTTTTGTACACCCCTTAAAGCCACCAACAATTCAACTAGATCAAGGTGTTAAAAAAAAAAAATTTATTATTATTTAAGAAAAAAACACTTTCATTAGCAGCAAAGCAACATTACGATCTAACTTCTCGAATGAGGAACAACCACTATCGAGAACAGCCCCCCAAAATCGACCATGGTCCCAAACCACACTTCAAAAGGTGAAACTAAAAGCTAAAAACCCCATGTACAATATTGAGCCTAAACACGATCAAAACTTATTAATTAGGGATTCGGAAGATTCTAATGAAGGCCAATTCATTGTCATCATTCATAGATTTTCTAGATACTTTAGGAGATAATCCTTAGAGTATGAGAACGACTAAAGTTTATGACCTCGTCAAAGATAAAAAGGAAAAAGTCAAACCCGAAACGAGAAACTAGATCAAGGTTGTATTTGATTGTCCTTTCTATACTCATCATTCAAGTATTTAACATCAAAAGTAGCTAGGAAAATTGAAAATACCATTTCAGAAGTTATTTTTAAGAATCTAGAAAAAAAATATTCAGCAATTTTTTAAAATAATTTTATGAGTAAAAAACCAAACATCAAAATAATTTGTTTACAAAAAAAAAAACAAAAAACAAAAGAATTTATTATAAAGTATTTTTCATTAACAATGCTTATAATTATATATATATTTGCTAAAACTGCTTTTTCTAGAACACCTCTCAAACACAGGCCTAAAATTATGGAAGAATAGAGAATTTTTTTTTTTTTTTTTTTTGGTTAATTAAAAAATAGAAAGAATATAGGTAGTGAATTGAATATGAGAGATTCTTGAGAGAATAATAAAATCGCAGGCTTAGCTGCTGCCACCCATTCCACCATATCAACTGGATTGCTTTTCGTTCTTCAAATTCCATCCGAATCTCATTTTCAAATGAATGGCTTCCTCTGAATATTTTTTTTAAAAAAAAAACAATAATAATAATAATTCCAAGCAATAATTGATGATTTTATTGCCAACAAAGATGTTGACATCAGAGCATATAAATTATTTGTTTCTTCAAAAAAGTCTTTCCCAGCTCAGCCACAATTATGTCACCCTCAACAAGTCAAATTTACACACAAAACCAAAAAGTCAAATAAACTAAAAAAAAAAGAAAAAAAAAAAAAGAAAAATTTCTAATTGCTAAGAAAGAGGTAATTTACAATATGTGGTAGTTGCCATTGCCAACATGTAACCCCAAAAGACACAAGCTTTGGCTTGCTTCTTAAACAGAAGCAAAAAGATTCCAACAGTTGAGTGGACTTTATTGTCTTCAAATATGAGAAATAAACACATTTGCAAGCTCATCATGCCCTTTCCACCCAAATCTAAACCAAGACCATTTTTTTTTTATAATTTGAGTCCTTTTAGAATGGAAAATATGAGCTTTGAGGCTCCTCCATGGCTTCTTGCAATGTTGTGCATTGCAAGTTCATGAGAAGCCACTGCTGGCAAGAGGAAGAAGGTTTCTCTTATGGCGTCGAGACACTTGAACCGAAAGTTTTATTGTTTGGACTCGAGACGATTTGTAAACATGAAAACACTCCTCCAAATCTGTATCACTTGTTAATAACACCCATTCAGATTCATCATCAAAATACTTGAGATCAAATTTACTTATGTCACTGATATTAAACCGTCTCGCGACTTCACTCAGTAACTCTTCGTATCTCAAGCAGTTATGCACTCGAAGCCGGATTTTCTCCTCTCCATAGCTGACTTTCACTTTCAGAATTTCGATTTCTTTTGCTGTGTGCATTAGACATATAGTGTCATGATGTTTGCAGAGAGATTTGCAGCTTTGGGATCTTCGTGGGATGTTTGATCCTTTCATGATTGATGCATGTATATCTACTTCACTTTTGACCCTCTTTAGCTCTCCATCAACTGGATTCTCTCTACCGGCCGTTTGATCTTCACTTCCGGCTTCGTTCCAATGGGGAAGATTTTGATGGAACCGACTAGAAAAGCATTGGCTCGAACTCGAGCTCTGGCTGCACGAAGAGGAGGCAGATTTTGATGCTGCACCTTGGTGGTTGCTCATCTCAACTTCATTCTGATTGCTTGATGTTTTCAGGCCAACTCCCATCTTTCCACTTAAATGTGGACTTGAAGCTGATAGATTTGGAGAGGCCAACTCCTGGAAATTAGAATACAAGGAGCCAATTTGAAAAGCACCAGACGCGCCTTCCACCGAGTCGATTACGAGTTGGAGTTTCTGCAACGAGTGACCGACCTTCTTTATTTTGCGAGAAGGCCAACGTTGAATACCGTGCTGTCGACAGATTCTTTTCAATGTGGTAGGACAAACTGTGTAATAAGTAGAAAATGGGTTAAGGATGAACATTTTTATATGGTAGAAAGAAATGATTAAGTTCACATCTAAGATGATATAAGGGAAAGATATTGACACCACCACTTCCAAATTCAACCAATCAATAAGCTCATTTTTCAAGCTTCACAATATTTAGTTACTGGAATGAACATTTTCCATGGATAATAAGCCTGAAGGAGAAATTCCATATTTTGTTTTTGCAACAGAAACTTAACCAGAGAAAAATGTAAGATAGTTTCAGATTATGGCACTAATGGTACCTCCAATGCTCTTTGCAGCATCTTTTAAGCTACCCGCGAAATATTGCCGAAGAACTTGTAAAGTGATAGTTTTGTCGACCTTGGTTCGCCTTTTCTCACCAGTTCTTCCCATACCTATATCAGAAAAACTACCATTACCGACAGTCACACAGTCTTCACTGTCGTCGACAACTCCATTCAGATCGTAATTTAGTTCATGATGCTGATAACCAGATGAGTTTAAGACTTGGGCTGTTTTACCCTCCTGGAATAATGAGACAGAGCCACTACATTTTTGGATGTTTTGAACAGAAGAAGCTAACAATGAACTTGTTGGATGATTCACTTCTAACTGATGATGTTCTAAATGAAATTGTTGCATATTTTCCTCCCTACACTCCTTATCAGTTACAAGACGCAGGCTCCTGCAAGAGCGTTGTATAATCGTGGACAACGAAGTGAGCAGGATTCTCTGCTCCTCGGGATCTCGGCAACCGATAGGCAGGAAGAACTCTAGTACGAAGTCGGTTCTACGAATATAAATGCAGCGAAGGCGTATTGCAACCGCAGCATGCAATCCAAACAACTTGGCATGGTGAGAGAGAGGATATTCCGTGTTACAAAAGGATGTAATATCACTCGAGAAACACGGTTCGTTAGATTTAAACGACATCCCAACAATGCCTTCACCTTTTAGCAAATGATGCTCAGAACATGCCTCATGAAAATCCCGAATTCGAGGATCGGCCACAAAGCAAGCCTGGTCTACCGTAGAAACGCAACAACTGTAGTTCTCATCCGAGTGCCTGCAGCCCTCTTTACTTTGTTGGATACATGAGGCCCAAGTTTGTGCCAATGGCAAGCCATGTGTTTCACAAGCTGTTTTCAAAGTGTCTCGAATCTCTAATATTACAGCTTCATTGGACCTGTTAAATACCTGCTACAAGAAAGAATCTAAAGATGACTTTCAAGGTTTATTTAGAAAAAAAGCAGCAATTTTATTCTTCATTTTGAGTGGAAACAAAGGTCTCAATACTGTATGATGTTCAAATGAACGGCAGGAAAAAAGTTGCTAATTCATTTGTGTCAGCTGAAATTCATTCACTCACCTCTTTATTGGGTTGACCAATAACATCAGAGCTCCTAAGCTTGACTGCCTGCAGACAAAACAAAATTTTTCCAAATTCCAGTCAATACACAATTTGTAAACTAGATTATAAGCTGCCACAAGTTCTACAAAAATTTTAATCCTAAAACACATGCATATACGATATATTCATGAACCAAGAGTGAGCCTATAACCATGTTAGACCAAAATTTGGCTTCTCGACACTGTGATTCGAACTTCCTCAAGGTGTTATCTTTAAAACCCGATTCATCTTCGGTGTCAAGGAATCCAAATTCACATAAACTGTTACAATAATTTTGATTTATGGAGTGCAGCATAAAGAAGCATCTTAAAGGAACTATTTACCAGCAACTGTTCTGTTCAACCTGATAGACTACAAAGGAGCATATTTCAACCACTTCACTAAGGTCCTTATAGTTATAGGCTATCAGTAGGCAAGCATATTTTTCTCTCATTAAACAACCAAGGATTGATAAGGAAACAATTCATGAGATATTAAGTTGATTTTAATAATGCCAAAATTAATGATATACAGTTGTAACAAATCCCTATCTTGAGGTAAATGTAACAGAGAAAAAAAATCAAAGACAAAATATTAAGAAGACAGACCTCAAGGGCTTTGCACACACTCTCAAGTTCTGAACCATATTTGATCTGTTGGGTAACCATGACAACTTCAATGACTCCTAAACAGTTCTTGCTGCCTTGCTCGAAAATAGGAAGTGCCACAGTACCACGTACACCGTACGCGTGAGCATGCTGGACTCTCGGGTACTCTTCGCTTCTGAAGAATTGAACATCAGGAGTCCACTCTGGAACCTTTCTTGAGAAGACCCGACCGGGCAATCCCAAAGCTTTTTTAGAATCCTCTTCAGCAGTGAATTCATATGTCGCCGAGACGTCCCGGTATTTTGCAAGACTTGTGCAGCTTGAATTCTGAGAGAATGGTAGTTGATTTGTGATGAGAACATTCCTTCCCCCTCTATTTATAGGCACCCAAACTTGTACAAGAACATCTTTGTCTCTTACAAAATCTTTGATATACCCGACCGCCCGGATTAATCTGTCCATCACAGAAGATGGAGAACCCAGAGGCTCCCCAGGTCCAATCCACAGTCTTCTGCACAATTCAGAACCTACAAGTGCATTGTTTTCTGATTGACCAGAGCATCCCTCTGGCACGAGAGGCGCCTCGTCGGTCGAGATTCTCCTAGGTTCTGGTTGATTAGTCCTTGTGATCAAGGTCATGTTAAAATCAGCATTCATGTCTGTAGCAGGCCATCCAATCAAAGGGTCCAAGTTGGCACCAAAACTAGTGGGACTAGTAGGATGAAGAAACTCAGCAGCATCTGCAGTTTCTAACCAGCAACCATCCAATAGAAGCCCATCCATGTAATCCAAATCCATGGCAGTACCATCAGCTGCTGATAACATACCATCATCCATAAAAAAACAACTCTCCACAGAAAGCTTCAAGCTTTGTAAAGTAAAGACCCAGTAGCAATGAATCCAATATCAGATACAAACCCAGGATGAGAAATTCCAGTCCATGCTTAGGAAGAACCAACCAACCAAACCAACCAACCAACCTGTTGAAAATGATATGAAACATATTCAATGAATTCATCCCATGTTAATCAAACAAGGCAGGTTCAGAAAGAACAAGTAAAAAAGAAATTGGAACACTGGTTTCATTTCAGAATCATGTTTACCAAAGTTGCTCAGATTCTTCCACCAATAATTGACAGAAACACAAGACAAAACCAAACAAACACAACACTGATAAAAAGAAGAAGGAAAGAAACTCACAAAAACTGAAAGATTCTAAAAGATTCCCAAGTGGTTACTTTATATTTCAGCACTGTTCATGAGGCTGATGAATGAATGATGTTTTTTTTTCTTCCTGAAAAAGCTTGAGCACTGAAGTTTGTTGTGAAGCCTAAACCAGGAAAACCCCACCAAATGAAACCATTGAAAGAGCTGCTTTATTTCATTTCAGTAAGATTCTAATGCTCAAGAGATTCTCAGCAGCTGAAGTTGGGCTTAGAGGAATTGTCGCTGTAAAGTCAACTTGCACACACACACTCTCTCCAAACACAAAGCAAAGCCTTTGTGATTTGTGGACGAAAACGATGAAACTTTCTCCCTATTAACCTCTTTGAGTTCATGTTTCCATTATTTAATTTGCGTAAGCACAATTATTCAATTCAAAAGTATCCATCAGATCAGAATCTTTCAAATCAAAGGGATTAAAATTAATACTAATTACCAGCCCATTTCAAATACGTTTACCCTTCTCTTTACCACCACAATACCAAATTGTTATTGGACGTACTGGGCATCATTTTATCGAATGGGTCGGTGGCGAAATTGGTTATCCAGTTTGGTGTTAATCCATTTCCAGACCAAGATCACGGGCTAGATCCCTAGCATTATTATTAGCAATAACCCAATTGGAAAACGTGAACAAAATTTTAAATTTTGTCGATAAAGACAATGACCCAGTTGCTGATTTTACTCAAAACTAACCTGAAACTGAATGAAACAAAAATTATAAACTTTTACTGCCATGTGCACCTGCATCCAATGGACCTCCCACTAACGAAATTACTTTAAAAAGAAAGAAAAAAAGATTAACTTTAACACCACACATTATATTATTAAGCTTTTGCTTTTGTTTATTGTGTTATTTAATTGGTTTGAGATTCAAACGTCAGCCACACCCACCAAAAATAATATATATTTAATTGGGATAAACAAATCTAAAGAAATTTCATCAAAAGATGAGCTCAGCACCCATTTGCATTATAAAATTGAGTTCAAATTTGGTCCCACTCCTGCTCCATGTGAGCCGCTGACGCAAGCAAATTAGTCCTTATTATTCCCTCTTATCATATATATTATATATTATATATTATATATTATATAGTCAGTTTTATCACCCTTGTTTGTATGTGATTTTTTCATTTGGAACTTCAACTTTTGTGCTCAAAACTAAGGAAAATTGAACTCAGAGATCATGTGGGATTTTATACAAATTAAGGGTTTGAGCTTTGTATGGATCTCACATGGTTTTGACATCATTGCATTGGGTGTTGAATGATTATGCTTTTGCTTCTTGGTTTTCAATGTGTTCAATTTTGGATATTTTTCTCATTAAAACTACAAAATTAGGATACTTTTTTAATCAAAAAATGTCATAATCTTAAAAAAGAGGTGGTGGTGGACATGATAATGGTGGATGTTTGTGGGGCTAAGGGGTTTTAAGGCCCTTCATTCTTGACCAAAAACAGACAACTCTGTTTTAAGGACAAAGGGGTCATTTCCCTTTACTCTTTTTATGAGTCCCATTTGAATTTCTTGATTCAAGCAGCTGCTGAGGCTATTATCCTTTGCTAACATGTTGCTAATGTCTTTAAAAATCTAGACTTAATGAGAATCTCTTTTCTAGCTTGGGAAAGGAGATTACCTTTCTGTTTTTTAGGCAAGCGCCACCCTCTTTATTCCTCCATGTCGTGTCTTCCTCTCTTACTTTTACTATTTCATTATTTCAATTCTTGCCTTTTATATTTGTTTGTATGTTGGGTCATTTTAGTTTAACAAAGTTTAAATCATAAAAAATAGATGCCTCTCTTTGTTATACGTGACTTCCATATATCTTTAATCAAATCTCTCTAAGTGAACTTTTTTTTTTGTAACTTACGAGTTGTAAGGTATTTAGAAGTGTTCAAACAACCTGACAAATCGAATAACTCGATCAACTTAACCTAATTTGATGGGTTGGGTTTGTTTATGGATCGGCCAAAATTAATTTGAATTAACCCGAGTGTTTATTATTAAATTTTAATTTATTTTTTTACCTATAACACACACACACATATATATATATATATATATATTAGTTTAAATTGGAGAAGTGGACCACAAACCCTGATATTATGATTGAATTGGATTATAAATAATCAACCAAGCCAACACGCCATTGACATAATTATATCGACATATAACTACTTTAATTTCATTATTATTTTTAAACTTTATATCCTCCAAAAATTATTTCCCTTATTTAAGTCTTTGAAATATATCGTAAAACTAAAAGTTATTATGTTGATTTATTTAAAATATAAAGTAAATAACAAAAATATATTTAAATTTGTAACACAAAACAACTAGACGATCCAACCAAGCTCGACTCGACCCGAAAATTTGGATTAGTCTAAAAAATTCTCTCAAACCATACCCAATTAAACCTATGTACACCTTTAAAGATATTTATCTTTGTAATGCTGGAAGACTTTTTTTTTTATTTGTGAATATAAGTTGAAATAAAAATTGAGTTCTTGAAGATGTACATAAATATTTGACCCTTCATCTACCCATTTCCTTTTCACTCAAAAATTCTATTTTATCCACTTTTATACTTTATGTAAATCCTCTTCACCTTTCTATTATACGACGTTTAAAGAAAACATGACAGTAAAAAAAATATCAATTTAGAAGATTGATCAAGTTATATAGATACAAATCCAAAGTAAAAATATAGGCTAATAATCCAGAGATTATGTCTCGTCCTCACTCAATTATTGCTGAAAGCCCATAAAAAGAAGCAGAAGGGAATTTTTTTAATGATAATTTGACTTAAAATGTAGAAAAATTGTATCAAGGCCTTGATTTCAATAGCTAGAAGAATGGTCCCAATCAACCAATGGCCATAAGTGAAATTTGCAGCACCCAATAGCTAAATATGAGGACTATAATAGGCTCTTTGATTTGTGTTACATTACATGTCAAATCAAACAAAAGTTTTCCCTTTTTCTTTCTATAGTTGCTGATATTTAATTATATAAAGCAAGAGTTTTTCAGATACCACAAAATATATATATATATATATATATATATATATTCTTTTCTTTTTTAAGTATATTTTTAAATTATATAAAGCAAATCTGTGTTAATTTGCACGTCAAGAAAACTTAGAAAAGCAACGTGACAACCTACAACAGTCAACACCATACCCCTGCATTGTAATGTCTAACAAAACATTTTTTTTTTTAGAGAAATTGAATTAGATGACTTCTTCTCGTGAGGACAAATTCTAAATATTTACTTTATAATTATTAATATGTTTTAATATTATTAAAAATATTTATAAATATTAGTATACTATATTAATATCAATATTATAATAAAAATATATGATAATATAGATTTATATCAATGATTATATTCACTGTTTTTTTTTTTTTTTTTTTTTTTGTGAGTTAAATCCACTAAGTTTCCACTTTTTATTCAAATTAGTGAGTATTAGTATTAGTATTAGATTACAAAAATGAAATTCATATCAATCTCATTCCCTCTTTATACAGAAATGGAAGGGGAATGGACAAAGAGCAAAACGAATTTCTTACAAAAATGGAATTCCAAGACTTACATTTACATTACACGGAGGAAAGTTATGCTGATGAGTACTCTCAATATCTTCCCACGTAGAGATGTCCATTTTCTCGTGTCGGGCCCTGCCAGGACCCACTCCGTTAAATTTTCATTTAGGTGGGGAATGAAAAAAAATGAAAATCATGGTGGTTGAAAGTGTAGGTTAGAGTAGTTAGACTTGTTGTAACCTAGGTAGTTAAGTTTGTTAGAGAGGTTTTAACCACCTAAACAAACTAACCACATTTAACAAACTTA
>JBBMEF010000023.1:342934-392337 GCA_037832685.1 Sicyos baderoa
AGTGCCGGTCATAGATGCTTCCGTGTTTTTTTTTTAAATTTCTTAGCCGGTCATAGATGTTAACAATTGTAGTAGTGGAATATACTTAATTACAATGTCTTTGGCAAGGACTTTGTCACGAACAAAATGAACGTCGATTTCCACATGTTTGCTGCGTGAATGAAAAATAGGATTTGCAGCTAAGGAAATAGCGCTAGTGTTGTCACACCATATAGTCGGAATGGAGGTCGATACCAACTGAACTTCAGAAAGAAGAGATTGAAACCATGTGATTTCAGCCGCCGTATTTGCAAGGGAACGATACTTCGACTCCGCACTTGACCTTGACACAACAACTTGTTTCTTTGAGCTCCACGAAACCAAGGAGTTACCAAAGAAAACACAGTAGGCAGCAATGGAGCGACGATCATCAAGATTGCAGCCCCAATCAACATCCGTAAACACAGTTAACGACATATCAGAGTCTTTAGGCAAATAGATGCCATAGTTTGCAGTCCCTTTAACATAACGAATCACTCTTTTGACAGCCTGCCAGTGAAGAAGAGAGGGCTATTGAAGGAACTGACTTAAGCTATTTACGATATACGAGATGTCTGGTCTGGTATGTGTAAGGTATTGCAACGCACCAAGGACACTTCTGTAAAGAGTCGGATTTGACATAGGTTCACTATCAGACGTAGAAAACTTTGTCCCACTAACAGCAGGGGTAGCACAAGGTTTAAGGTTTGAAAAACCAAACTTTTCAAGCATCTCACGTATATAATTTGTTTGAAGAATGAACATTCCATCATCAGTACGTAACACTTCAACTCCCAAGTAATAGCTGAGAGCACCTAAATCTTTAAGAGCAAACAGATCATTTAGTTTAGCAGCAAACTTGGCAATTGTGTTAGAGCAGCTTCCTGTGACCAATATGTCATCAACATATATAAGAACAAGCAAGGTAAATGAAGAACAATGAAGAATAAACAATGAGTTATCTGCTTTAGAGTTCACAAACCCCCATTGAGAGAGAGTAGATCGAAGCTTGTCATACCACGCACGTGGTGCTTGTTGGAGCCCATAAAGAGCCTTTTTCAATTTACATACGAATGATGGTCGAGAAGCATCAACAAAACCAGTTGGTTGACTCATATAAACATCTTCAACAAGCTCACCGTTTAAAAAGGCATTATTCACATCCAATTGCTTAACAGACCATCCAAGAGAAACCGCAATGGCAAGAACTAAGCGAATTGTGGGAGCCTTGACGACTGGACTAAAGGTTTCATGAAAATCGACTCCTGGAATTTGGTTGAAGCCTTTAGCCACCAATCTAGCTTTACATCGCTCAAAACTCCCATCTGAATTGTTTTTAACCTTGTACACCCACTTGTTGCCTATAAGATTATATGTGGGAGAGGGCGGAACCAGCTCCCAAGTGTCATTTTTCTTAAGAGCAGTTAACTCATTCTCCATTGCTTCAACCCAAGTAGGAATCTGCAATGCTTCTTTCACAGAAGACGGTTCAAATGGTGGTACTGCGTCCAAGGAAGAAGCTAACAAGGACGTCCACACCTTTGGTTTAAATATACCACTTTTGGCTCGAGTCTGCATTCCATGTGTGTTTAAGCAAGGGGAGTCAGACGTCAAGGCATCAAGAGACTCCGAACCAGATTCAGGCGCCATTGTATCCTTGTCCTCGGAGGACATTGAACCCGATGAGGTAGTCGGTAAGGAAAAGCTTGAATCTGGTACTGCCAAGGCTTCCAAGGAAGGTTGATGAGCACGTGGACTTGGCAAGGGCACATACGATGGGGACACCTCAGTGTTAGTGTTGAAAATTTTAGAGGAGCTAGACAACTGAGATGGGAAAGGGATATAATGTACAAGAACATCAGGCACAGGTCGAGACTCAGAGGAATTTGAGGGTAGGAAAAGCTGAGTATAAGGAAAGGAAGACTCATCAAACACAACATGCCGAGAGATGTAAATTCGACCTGAAGAACTTAGACATTTATATCCCTTATGAGATCCACTATAGCCAATAAACACACATTTAGTGCTATGAAAATCAAACTTTCTAGCTTGGTATGGACGAAGGCAAGGAAAACAAGCACAACCAAACACACGAAAGAGGGAGTAGTCAGGGATTTGACGAAAGGCTTTTTCCCATGGAGATATGTTGTTCAAAACGGGGGTAGGCAACCTATTAATAATATAGACAGCAGAGGTAAACGCTTCCCACCAAAATGAAAGAGGCATGGAAGCTTTAGCAAGAAGAGTAAGACCCATTTCCACAATATGTCTATGCTTCCGCTCAACAACACCATTTTGTTGGCTTGTATGAGGACAAGAATGTCGAAATTCAATTCCATGAGATTGAAGAAACGTTGTAAATGACCGAAACTCCCCTCCCCAGTCACTTTGAAGGCACTTGATAGTGCAATCAAACCGATTTTCAACAAGATTTTTAAACTGAACAAAAGCAGAAAGGGCACCACTCTTATGAACAAGAGGATATATGTAAGATAATCGGGTAAAGCTATCAACAAAATTTATGTAGTAATAGTGGCCTAACGTGGAGGGTAACAGGACTGGACCCCAAAGATCGCAATAGACAATTTCAAGAGGTTTAGATGTAGTGTTTTGAGAACGAGGAAACGGTAAGCGATGAGATTTTCCTAGTTGACATGAATCACAAAACAGGAATTTATTATTAGAAGTAGTCAACTTACAGGACTGAACAAGACTCGACACAACTCGATCCGAGGCATGACCTAAACGGGCATGCCAAGTATCCATAGACACAGAACATGACTCATTACTAGAATAAAAAAGCATAGGAGTTTTTGACATAGACTTTGACAAGGCAGAGACATAAGCAGCAGGAAAACCATTGGAAGACATTTGTTTTGGATTGAAGGGAGACTCAGAAGTAGATGGTGAAAGGTGTAGTTGATAGAGACCGCCCTTAAGTGTTCCGTGCATCATCACCTTCCTTGAATCCTTGTCCTTAACAACACAAAAATCAGGGTGAAATTCCATAAAAGCATTGTTATCAGCAGTCAGTTTAGCAACACTTATTAAGTTTCGTTTGATGCTAGGTACATGTAAAACATCTTTTAATAGCAAGGGATTAGAGTCATCAAAGCTTTTAACCGTGCTATTACCAATGTTATTCACTTTTAAGCTAGATCCATTACCAACAACCAAGGAGCGATCACCATTATATAGTGAAGGAGTCATGATATTACCTAAATCAGCTGTGATGTGGTTCGTTGCACCGCTGTCAGCCAGCCATTTAGGATCAGAAATCACCTCCGGGGAAGCAATATAAGCTGAAGGACTATTGCTGGTTGAACCAGCTTCACTTGTACTAGTGCCAGTGTAGGGATTATTGAAGTTTTCATCAAACCTCATGTAGCAATATGGCACTGTATGACCATCTTTATTGCAGAGATAGCAATGGCAAGAGCTACGGCCACCACAACCTCGCCCTCGACCCCGAAAGCTGCCCCGACCATTTTGGCTTCCTCCATGGTTGTTCCAATTACCAAAACCACTTCCACCAGAGCCATTCACATTCTGATGATTCAAGTTGAAAGAACCACCTCCTTGACTTGAGCCACGACCACGATTCGCAGCTCCCTGTCGGCCAAACGCAAGGTTTGCCGAGAAAGTAGTGTTATCAGACTGAGTTGGACCAAGCCTGGACAAAGTTCCTTCGAAGGTAATAAGCAGAGAGCTAAACTCCTGCCACGAGAATATTTCTTTTCCCTCGATTGTACAGACTATCGGAAGATATTCATAGTCCAAGCCAGCCAACACATATGACATTAAATCATCTAGAGGGACGGACTTACCTGCAAGCTGCAGACTATCTGATGCTTGCCTCATGAGTCCTAGATATTCCGTCATCTTCATCGTTCCTTTCTTGGAGTTCTGAAGAGTAGCTCGAAGCTGGTTTACTCTTGCCTTGCTGGTAGCACCAAATCGCTTCTCCAAAGCAGACCAGATCTCAGAAGACGAGCTGCAGCCGATCACATCAGCAGCGATAACAGGGCTCATCGAGCCAAATAACCAACCAGACAAGGCCTGGTCAACCGTAACCCACTCATCAAACGCAGGATTAGGGCATTCTTCTTTTGTTGAACCAGTAACGATTTCAATCGTTTCCGAGGGCTTGGACTTCGTTCCAAGCACATAACCATCAATCTTCTGCCCTCTGAGAATGGGTAAAACCATTCCTCTCCAGAGCAAGAAGTTTTTCTCATCAAGTTTCACAGTGAGCACAGTGCTCAAAGGATGTCCGAAAGGTGACACAGGTACAGTAGACTGCTGGACAACATTTCCAGACGTCGCAGAGGATTCCCCAGACATGGCGTTTGCCGGAATTTGCTCTGATACCAACAGAGAAAAGCAGACGACAAAGCAGCAGAATAAAAGGGAAGAATCGTGCTATATTGAATGAATGAATTCTTACAATTACACAACCAATAAATAGAGAAATGGCTAACAGAAAAATATGCTTGTGCCAATGACAGAAGGACACGTATACACTTTGTTAGAAAGGGATAAGGTACAGTAATAGAGTAAAACGACACCGTAAGAGAAGAAGGAGAATTTATGAGGACGACGTCGTATCGATGGTTCTCACACTATTTGTATATATATTTTTATAAAAATCTTAAAAGTATGTTAAAAATATATCTTATTAATTTATCTTACATATACAAACATAATATGTATCATATTATTAATTCGGGTTGAGTTAGATTTGGATTGAGTAGTGGTGGTTGTTAGATTTGCCTATTGCGGATGGGATCAGCTTGTTTGTTCCGCCAAAGGTTAGTTGGTGGTTGATTGGTTGAATATTCCATGCAACGTTTGTTTTGGAATTTACACAAATCTAAAAGGTTTGGTCTGGTTTAGAAAAAAAGGTTTGGTCTTTATTTTTCCTTTATGAATAAACCACCGACTGAAAATTCAACCTGTTTTTGAGCCTCTAAGGGGAGTTTTTACTAATTCTACTATCATTTTATTTTTAAAAATAATTTATCAATTTAAATCATTCATTTATAATTATTAAATTAAGATTTTGATTCTAATTCTTTTATTACAACTTTTAATTTCTAACTAGACGTTGAAACGTAATCAATGGGATTATATATTATTTTCCTTCTTGGAACAGATGAAAGTAAATTGTATGATGTCATATTTAATAGCTGGTGGTGCATTTTTACCCCTATTATCTCATATCCTAGACCTGCCCGAAATTATAAATTTGGTCCATTTTTAGTTTACATGGTTTTAAAAAGTCTTGGAATTTAGATCTTATAATTTTAAATTTTAAAATTTAGTCCCCGTTTGATAACTATTTGGTTTTTCAAATTTAAGCCTATTTTCTCTCAAATTTTCAAGAATTTGTTTCATTCTTTCTACCATGTATACATTTTTTCTTAAGAAAGTATATGAAGACCAACCAACTTTTAAAAACAAAAAAAAAAATAGCTTCTCAAAGTTTGTTTTTGTAAGTTGGTTAGTATTCTCATACTTTCTTAAAGAAATGTTGATAAATGGTAGGAAAGATGGAGCACATTGTAGAAAATTTGAGAAAGAATAGGCTTAAAGTTGAAAAACTAAAAACAAGAAATCAAATGGTTATCAAACGGGGCCTTAGTGTCTATGATTTAATAAAACTAAAAATTAGTCAATATCATTGGTAATCTCATAAATTAAATAGGTGAGATTAACTATTGATTTTGTTTAATCAATCACTTTACCTATTTAATTTGTCAAAAACTACGAACTCAAATAACTATTTTTAGATTTTAACAAATCATATGAACTATACGGACAAAATATTTTGATTTTCTTCTACCATTTGACAATCACTCTGGCAACCTAAGGCCTGGTAACCACCCTTGATAACCACCTTGGTGTCCACTTCACTGACTCAACCACCCTAATGACTACTCTGTCGATCAACCGACGTCCCGACCACTCGTAACCATCATCGATGACGATCCTGATGGCTCGACAACCCAGCAACCCTCCCATTCTGCTGAATACTCTAACACTGTCAACCTATGGGTTCATTCATTTTTCAATGAAGGTTCCTTTGAATGCCTTTCCATTGCACACAAACTCTTTTTAGTCTCCCTCTTATCAAATTGAGTTATCATCCTCGGTTCGATCATGTGCCAATACAATATCCCGTATTCGTTCAAGGATTTGCACATGAACTCACCTAGACCTTCAGGATCAGAGTCGCAGCAGTCGTTGTAATCGAATTTCGATGCGGTTACCAAACTCTTCACTCACAGCTTTCACTACTTCCAGACCAAATCTACAACGGTTTTTCAAGCTTCCTCCATATTCATCACTTCTATCTTTCACTTCATATTTGAGAAATTGACCGATCAGGTAACCGTTCCCGTCCTGAATCTCAACTCCATCAAAACCTGATTTGTGTTGAGGATCCCACATTTGTGAAAATTTGTTAAGGATCGTTGTCCCAAATAAGTGGCAATAGAGTCATGTTAGTAGAATCCCGAAATTTCTAACAAAAATAAGTTATTGAGACATAGTCATAATAGAAATTTGTGATTGAGTAATTGACTTTGTGCTTCATAGAGAAGTTGGTTAGAATTAAGAACTAGAACAGCATCTCGTCATTTGGATGAAACCAAAAACAATGAAGACTTATGCATAAAGTAGACAATACATATATGAAGATCGTTTGAAGATTGTTATCCCGAACCGCTTATAAATTCATTACAGGGTTAGAGATTTAAATCTTCACTGCACTTGGAACTCATGAATTCAGAATTTGTTGATGGAAGAAATTTGGTGATGGTAAGGGGTAGAGCAAAGAAAGAAGGCAGACTTAGTTTATAGATTAAGTTGCCATTTTTCATCCTAAACTTTTTAACTTGTCAAAAGTGTTAAATGTTAATAACTATGAGGTCTCTAGTTTGAGTTTTTCAACTCTCCATTATACTAAAATACAATATGTATGTACTTGAATTGAGGATTTGGAAACGAGGGGTAAGACTTGGAGGCTTTTATAGGAGCTGCTCCAATCTCTATAAAAGTCATAAATTTTCTATTTAAACACATCCTGTATGAACTAAAATAGTACAAATGGCTCTACAACTACTAGCCTTAGATTTCTTGCTTTTTTTCGTCTGGGGAACCACAAACCCTACAAAAAAAACTAAACTATTGCTTTCAAATAAATGAGATCAAAATACTGATTCTTTGAATCGTATACGTGACCATGGAAAAATAATAGGTACTATTTTAATCAAAATTGTATTGATATATTACAATTTTTAGGTTCACTTTATAATTAGCTTTGTTAATAAGTCAATGGCGTAATAGTTTTATTGTTTCGTTGTAAACCATTTTAACACCAGCGTCGTTCGATCCCGAGAATTGAAAAAAAAAAAAAAAAAAAAAAAAAAAAAAAAAAAAAAAAAATTGGAAGGGTTGTTGAAGACATTGGCCTTCCCTACGGTCTCCAATCAAGAAACCGCCCTTTGTTGTCTTTTGAGAATAATACAAACCGGCGGCGTGCGGTTGAGCAGTGAAGTTGTATGAGCTTGACCTTGTTAATGAATGGCGCCAACACAATTCTCGAAAATAGAAGAATTTGAGTGCATTTCGGGTAGCACTCCTATCGTGATATCACTCATGTGACACTTTTGGAGCCACACATCTCATCTCTTTTTTTATTTTGTATTTATTGTAAAAAGAAAATAAAAGAAAAAAAGAAGTTGTGTGGCTCCACATGAGTGATATCGTGGAGATGCTGCCCGAGGTGCACCCAAATTCTCCTCTTCTGAAAGAGAAGAATTTAGGTGCATTCCGAAAAGCATCCCTACCATGATATCGTGTCACTTTTGGGGTCACACAAACTCAACAAAATATCTTCTTCTTGTCACATCCCAATAATCAAACTAGACTTACACGGGGGCGCTCATTTTTCCACCGTCGTGTCGATGTTTTCCAGCCAAGTATTTACCAGACAAAGCTAATTATGAAGAAAACAAACCATATCCTTGCCTTGTTTGTGCAAGTAGGGTAGCTCGGGACTCTTCTTTCACAAAGACATTTTCGACATTTCAAACAAAACAAAACAAAGGGCTATATTTGACCCCACGAGAAAGAGTAAAATTCCACTGCACATGTCTATATTCATAAAATTTTTTATTATAAATAAAAATATTGAAAAATATTAAAAAATTTATGACATCTAATGTGCCCCATAATTAAAATGTAGAGTCCCCTACACATATATGTATGGGGAATTTTCCTTCCACGAGAATCACATTTTGAAAGAATTGTGTAAGAATATTGCAAGTAATGTATAGCATCATGTGCATATAAGCAATATCGATAAGATTTTGAGTAAAACAAAAAATAAAGTCATGAGAATTTATACAAAACAGACAATATCATATCAAACTTATTTGTGTTTGTCATCTATCATATCGACCTTTATTATAATCATTTTTATTGAATCTTTGATTTTAATAAAATATGATATTATATTAGATAGTATAATCGTATAAAATGCTAGAAAATATCTCATCTATCCTGTACAAAATCAAAGAAATTTCTTATTAACAAAGAATAGACGCCGGTGGGTGAGGTGTCGAACTTAAATGCAGGCAAATTTTGGTGAATCATATACACCTGTTACATTAATTTGTTTTGTATCTTCATTCTTTCGATGTCTTTCGATGCCTGGCTTAGAGACGGGCGTGAATTGTTTTCCGGTGAGGCCAATTCTCCGGCAACGGCAGCGAAGTTCAGCTAAGTAATGGCGACCCTTTTTTCTCCTTACAAGATGGGGCGCTTTTCTCTTTCCCACCGGTCAGTCACTTTGTTATATATATATATATATATTCATCATGAACGGAACTCTGTTTTAGTACACCAAAAAAACAGAGAACCTTATTTGCGTCTGAAATCTAAATAGTATGAATCTTCATAATGTTTTGTTTTTAAGGATTGTGTTGGCGCCATTGTCAAGGGTAAGGTCTTACAATTTCACCGCGCAACCGCACGCCGCTCTGTATTACTCTCAGAGAACCACCGACGGCGGTTTCTTGATCGGAGAAGCCTCTGGAATCTCTGATACTGCTCAAGGGTATGTAATAAGTAATTATTATTCAAATTTGGCCAATTGGGTGTGTTTGGTTTGGTTTGGTTTTAATGTGTGTGTGTGTATATATATATATTTGAAGCTTTCCAAACTGTCCTGGGATTTGGAGTAGAGAACATGTTGAAGCTTGGAAGCCAATTGTGAAGGCTGTTCATGATAAAGGAGGCATCTTTTTCTGTCAGCTCTTCCATGCTGGAAGAGTTTCCTATCCTTGTGAGTCACATACAATGATACAATTTCTGGATTTATCCATAAAATACACTTTTGTTCTTAGGAATAATGATTCTCCACAAATCTTCTTCTTTATTTACTTTTTAATCCATGTCTGTCTCGACTCGACTAGTCATGGATCAAGAAAAACAATAAAAAAGTTAATTTTTGAATAGGTGGTCACGATGAATTGAATATGTGAACTCTTACATTTTCAAGGTGTACGTACTCGGGATCAATAGGCCATTTGGTTTCGACAGATCTTCACTTATGTATAATATTGCTTTGTATGTTGTTATGACTTCGTTTTTAATTGCATCCAAATGATTTCATAAAGATATTGCCAATATATGGAGATGTTGTTCTTCTAGTTCTTAGCCTTGGCCAACTTCTTGACAAAAGTACAAAGCCAATTGACAAATTTTTACATGTGTGTTTTATGGTTGGGTTTGACATAAACCTTCGTGACTTTATTTTTAGTTTCACTAATACATACTAAATTTTATGTCTGTCTAATCTTTTTTGTATATCAGCGAGTTCTACATCAGTTTACGTGTAACTCGAGTATTTTAATCTTTTACGTCTTTATTTAGTCAATGGAGAATTGTATATGTGAGAAAGTTGAAACTGTCACACAAACACAAGATTTGATGGTCAAGAATTTTTGTGTGGTAGCTTTTCAGCCGAACGGTGAAGCTCCAATATCGTGCACGGATAAGGCACCAGCGACAGACAAACAAATATGTGGAGACATTGTACCTAAATATCCCAATCCTCAACGACTAACGGTGGAGGGAATTGCTCAAGTTGTCAACCACTACAGAGTTGCAGCCAGAAATGCTATAGAAGCTGGTAACCCAAGTTCCACTTTTTAATTTTAATGACAAAGAAAGGAAAACAACCCACTTGAAGTTACACAAAACCCATATGAGTTTAAAAAAAGAAAAAACAAATTGTGAGTGTTTGGGTCGATTTACGCCCTCGGCTATTCGTACGGTACTTACCCTCTACAATATATAGTTTGGACAGACCATTTATGACTTTGTTTTTAGTTACACCCGAAAGGTCACAAACCAACCAATGGAATAACTTTGTTTTTCAATATGACCATAAAGTCATTACTCTTTTGATCCTCGAAGCCATCTCTCACTATTAAAATTATGGTGAACCATTATGGAGTGGCTCAATTGGTCAACTAGGGTCTTGGAGTATTTAAGATGATGAGTTCAATCTATGGTGGCCACCTATTTATGAATTAATTTTCTACAGATTTCCTTGGCATCCAAATATTATAGGGTCAGGTGGTATGTCTCGTAACATTAGTCGAGGTGCCACGGATCAAAAAAAAAAAAAAACTATGATTCTTATTGGATACATGGAGTTTCAAAGTTAATTGACAATAAGTAGAATAGCTAATCTCCTTTCATTTCTAATAATATAATCCTCAACACAAATCAGGTTTTGATGGAGTTGAGATTCACGGCGGGAACGGTTACCTGATCGATCAGTTTCTCAAAGATGAAGTGAACGATAGAAGGGATGAATATGGAGGAAGCTTGGAAAACCGTTGTAGATTTGCTTTGGAAGTAGTGAAAGCCGTGAGTGAAGAGATCGGAGGCGACTGTGTCGGAATTCGGTTGGCACCATTCGCCGATTACAACGACTGTGGCGACTCTGATCCTGAAGCTCTAGGGGAGTTCATGTGCAAATCCTTGAACGAATACGGGATATTGTATTGCCACATGATCGAGCCGAGGATGGTAACTCAATTTGATAAGAGGGAGACGAAAAGGAGTTTGTGTGCAATGAGGAAGGCATTCAAAGGAACCTTCATTGTTGCTGGTGGATACAACAAGGAGGATGGAGACAGGGTGATTGAAAATGGTGGTGCTGATCTTGTTGCTTTTGGAAGATTGTTTTTGGCTAATCCTGATTTGCCTAAAAGATTTGAGCTTAATGCTGGACTTAATGAGTATGTTAGAAGTACCTTCTACAGTCATGACCCTGTCATTGGCTACACTGACTATCCATTTCTTGACATTTGATAATGGATCTACATTTGTTTTAAATTAAGATTAGATCATGGTTTTGGAATTTAATTTTTTGAACTTATTCCATGAGATGTGTGCAATATACAAACATTTTTAAAATTTCTATCCTATCTCTTTCACCTCTCTGTATTATGTATTTGTATTTGTCTTTTTTTTCTTCTTCTAATAAGACGATTTCTCGAACCGCCCATCGTAAATCTTTGTGTTTTTTCTTGATCTCTTATTCTTTTCTTCGAAATATTGAAGGGTTCAATACCCAAATTCCTTGCTTTCAAAATGTTGAAGGAAGGGTATTTGGTTGGAAGTGGAATCATATTTTCACATTGAGCTTTTTGCTATCATTTATGTTTGGAATACAAACAAAGTAATATTTCTACATTGATTAAATAAATGGTAGATCATGGATTTATAACGGAGGACAAACATCTCCATTGGTATAAGATCTTTTAGGTGAAACCAAAAGCAAAGTTATAAAGATGTATACTTAAAGTGAACAATATCATACTAATTTAGAGATCTGGGTAGGTTTGTCGTTCCTTAACAAGTGGTATCAGAGCAGTACAAAGTGAGGATTGCTTCTAGAATGGTTGCATTGATGTTGGGGTAGTTGTTGTGAAAGAGTACTTAGGTCATGAGTTTATAAGAGAAGACAAACATCTTCATTTATAATATGAGGCCTTTTAGGAGATGTCTGAAAACAAAGTCATGGTGATTTATGCTTAAAGTAAACAATATCATATCAATGTAGAGATCCTAATAGACGAAGTGAGAAACATCAAATTTGGCACGGTAAAAATGAGAAGCTCAATAAAAACTAATCACTATCACACCTAAACAAGAAACGAGACTGCTACCAGAACACTTACCGTATTGTAGCCTATGCATTGGGCACTAAAAAAGAAAGAAAGAAGACGGCAACAGATAGCTCCCAAACAACTGTGAACAAACGTGTCTACAATATGATATTTGGTTTATTCATATGCTTGTCTAGTAGTAATAAAGCTTGGCTGAAAAACATCAAGCCGTCCATTAGAGATCAACCCAATATTCCGGCACGACGGTGGAACAATGAGCGCCGCCGTGGTTGAAGAAGACGGCAACAGCGAACACCAGCACGAAGCGAAGCTTCTTCTTCTATCTCCCTACCAGATGGGATGCTTCTCTCTTTCTCACAGGTCAACTTTTTTAACTTCATTTCTTGATCTATACTCTCAAAATCATCGACCAAATTTCTTCATTAATTAATACACACATGATCCATTTCTTTTTACTTCTACATAACAATTGTGGCCCATAAAAAATCTTTTTTAGTACAAAGTGGAGGGAAGAGATTAGGTAGAAGACACTATTACTGGAATACCAATTTTCCGTATCAAACCTCTAACTCTGCTGTTGAACTAGATTAACAAAAAAAAAAACAAAACTTTCATCAAATAAAGCAACCCCTGTTAATAATACTAATAAAAAGTTAATTATTCCAACTAACCCTATATTTAGTTTGTGTAGTTTTTTTATTTTTATTTTTTTTCAGAATTGTATTGGCGCATTAACAAGGTCAAGGTCTTACAAATTCACTGCTCAACCACACGCAGCTTTGTATTATTCGCAAAGAACAACAAAGGGCGGTTTGTTGATTGGAGAGGCTGTTGGAATCTCCACCACAGCCCGGGTAGTCTTCGACGTTCCAAATTTCATACTTTCAATCTTTAGCCTCGTTAGATAATCATTTGGTTTTTTGTTTTTAATTTTTGAAATTTAAGTCTATTCTTAATCAAATTTTCTACAATGTGTTCCACCTTTTCTACCATATATCCATATTTCCTTAAAAAAATAAGTTAATACTAACCAACTTTTAAAAACAAAAATAAACTTCTAGAAGATACCTTTTTTTTGTTTTCAAATTTTGATTTAGTTTCTACAAATATAAGTGAGAAGTAGATATTCAAGTAAGAAAAAACATACGGTAAAATAGTTGTTATATGTTTAAATTCCAAAAATCAAATGGTTATCAATTAGAAATACAATTTTGATGGAGTATGGTCTTTTCAACTATTGTATGCTAAAAATTAAATTATGTGTAAGTCATTGAACAAATTAGGAACAAATTAGGGATATTGTATTGCCACATGATCGAGCCGAGATCGACATTATGGTTAGAGAACTCCGAGACAACGGAATAATTTGGCAGCAATGAGAATGGCATTCAAGGGAACCTTCATTGTGGCCGGTGGGTACAACAAGGAGGATGGAGACAGGGTGATTGAAAATGGTGGTGCTGATCTTGTGGCTTTTGGAAGATTGTTTTTGGCTAATCCAGATTTGCCTAAAAGATTCGAACTGAATGCTGGCCTCAACGAGTACGATCAAAGTACCTTCTACACTCACCACCCTGTAATTGGTGAAGGATTGAGTTATTAGAGCAATACTTAGGTAAGGGTGGGTAAGTATTTTAGAAATACTTACCCACTTTTGAGTCACATATTTCTACTTTTTTTAAAAAATTGGGTTTGATTGATGGAGAGAGAAATGTTAAAGTAGAAAGAAAAAATAAAAATGTGTGGCTGTAAGAGTGGGTAAGTATTTCCAAATACTTACCCACCCTTACCTAAGTATTACTCGAGTTATTATTATCAATGTACTATATTGTAACAGAAGGATTGTTATTATAACATGAAGTTGTATTTCAATTTCCCATACAATATAAAGTTGTAGGTTGATACAACTCAATATTTATTGAAATAATCTATTAAAGCTGAATTTATTCAGACAAGGCTAGGATAGAACTCAGTTTTTATTGAAATAACAAAATAACAAAAAAAAAAAAAGATTTAATCAAGTTGTAGAGGAACTTCAACGTGCCAAAAGATATACTCTGGTAACATCACGTATCACATAGTAATTAATAAGTTAAAGTTCGAGTCACATTGTTGTTGAATTCAAAAAAAAAAAAAACTTTAACCTTTCTATCTTTAAGCATTTCAAACCCTAGACAGCTCATATTTGAGTAACATTTCTCTAACCATCACCTCTATTTATAACCATCACCTCTATTTATAACCATACTCTCTAGTCTCTACTAACTAATTGTCTATATAACTTTATATTATTCCAGATCCTAACAAAGATGATGGATCTTTATTTTCTATTTTTAGTTTTATGGGTGTTAGAACTACAAGACCCAAATGAGTTTGATGGAATTAAGATTCATACAAATTCCATAATGTCTATGATCATTCATGACTTGAGCTTCTTTAAGGATCTTCTCAAAGATTGAAATAAAGGACAGACAAGATTAATTTTGATAAGGTTTTTTCAAGGACGAAAATGTTACAATGACTATCAAAAGAGAATGCCTATCAAAGAAACTAAGGATAAATGCAGTTTAAACCAGATTTGTAGAGGAATCTTGAAAACGAATTCTCGAACGAAATTATTAAAGAACTACTGAACTGTTAGCTTAATTGAATAATGAAGGATGAACATTACTAGAGTGGCTAATGAAATTCGGGGTCGAAAGCAAGCTGTAATAGTTAGCCATCGAAGAGATTCCACGATATGTTTAGTGGAATGTTCTTGCCAAATCAGTAGAAAGCTTCAAAAACATAGTTGGATTGGAATAACTACCAATGTAAGTACATGACAGACGATCTCCTATAACATCCATTCATTTCTGAATGAACAAACAAAACAACCGGAGGTACTGGATATATGTTCATGTCATCAAAACAACAAACAGTAATGATCATACCATTATTATGGAAAGATCAAGTCAGCCTAAATGACTTTACTAACATCTACATCTTCATCACTCGTCATCGTCTTCCTGCATTATCAATCAAAGGAACAATATGAAATCATTGACAAACTCAAACAAACATTTATGCAACCAAGTCCAAAAATATTACTAAAATACTTAAACAAGCTACCTCTTCACTGCTGTCATCTCCTTCCTTGTCATCATTCGACATTGACTTCTCAGATTCATCTTCTTCCTCAGCATTGGCTCCACTAGCCTGAACTCACACGGGAATGAAAATTGAATCCGTATGGTAAAATAGAGCTGCAATACAAATGCTTAAAAAACTATTTCCAAGAGTCATAGGATATACCTTTTTCTTATTATAAGCATACAGATTTTTCTCATATTCAGCCTTTCTCTTGTCAGCCTTAGCAATGTAGGTTGCTTTTTCCTGATATTATAAACAGTAATTCAGACAGTTTATAATACCAGGATAAATTTAAGAAATACAACAATAGGTATCACATACAGCATTCGACATCGATTTCCATTCCTGTCCACCAGCTTTACCAACCTGATTGAATCATATGCAGATCAATTATCAAAGCCCATTTCCATAAAAGAATTATAAGAATTGGAATGAAGATAAATACTAAAATACCAACTAACTAAAACAAAAGGTAAAACAGCTTACAGCAGACACTGATTTGTTATTCGGATTCTCTTCTTTGAACTTCTTCCTGAAGTCTTCCCTTTAATTGTCAAAAAGTGCAACATAAAAAGACGGAGATTAGATACACTATCCACTCACAGAAACAAATCTTCTAGTTCTGCCAAAAGGAACCAACGGAAAAATACACATAAAAGACAAGAATCATTTCGTTGATAATCAGGTGTTTAAGCAGCCACTAGTATTTGTAATGATTATGAATATTGTTAACTTCTGATGTTTAAAAAAAAGGTTCATGGTGCCAATACTGTTATACTAAAACATGTTATCAAACACGAGAAATGTGGTTCGAGTTTCGAGTCCTCCTAACCCCCCTATGTACTCAAACAAAAAGTCCATGGTTACACCGTCCTTGTTTGCATATTTTTCAACTCAAAAATCATCCAAACGAAACAAATTGCAGATTAGCAAGTAATTCAGACAACGAACATCAAGTTAAAAGATTAGAATAATTACATAAAAACGAAAAAGGCACTGACGGGCCTCTTGGGTTTGTTGGGATCTTCCTCTGCTTTCTTACTCACTTTTTTGCCAGCATTAGCACCTTTCTTCACAGCAAGCCTACAAAAAAACAAAAACAAAATACGGTCAATCAAAACGAAGAATTCTTCGGCCCAGTTAGATATCCATTTGGGTTATTTTAAATTTAAGCTTATTTTTACTCAAACTTTCTACATATCCTCTTAAGAAAGTATCATACTAACCAAAATTCAAAAAAAAAAAAAAAAAAAACTTTTGGATTTAGGTATGAAGGTAATTGTTGTCGGCTTAAATTTCAAAAACAAACAACTAATAACAAAACAATGATCATACGGGCCTTAAGTATTTCAAAAAATCAAAATTTCGTGGATCTAGGGCTAATCAAAACTAGAAAACTAAGAGGATTTTTTTTTTTTTTTTGTGAACTCACTTCGTGTCTGCTTTCTTCGATTCCGTCTTGGATTGACCTCCTTTCATGTCGAATC
The DNA here is from genome assembly GCA_037832685.1 of Sicyos baderoa. Lineage (NCBI taxonomy): Eukaryota > Viridiplantae > Streptophyta > Magnoliopsida > Cucurbitales > Cucurbitaceae > Sicyos > Sicyos baderoa. The sequence goes on from JBBMEF010000023.1 coordinate 359,787, forward strand.
CTGCAGTAACAAGATCGAATGAGCAACAATTGAACAAAAATGAAGGTGAAATTAGGAGATCGATGAAACGTTACCGAATCGAGGGGGTTTGATTTAGGGTTAGGTTTAGGGTTTGAAGGAGGACGAAGCTGAGCTCGTGCGAGAAACGAAGCGGTACTAAAAAGAAAATTAATTAAGTCCCAAATTGAAAATTCGATTCCGGTCGAGGATTTTTGGCGCGATTTCGCTCGATAAATTCGCGCTTTCTTTTTTCATTGCTCCACGTCATCATCATGGGCCTATTGATATAAACTTGGGCCGAGAAATAAAGCCCAATGTGAAAAACCTAATCTAGCCCAAAGTAAGCCCAGATTTGAAATTATTGTATTTGTCTTTCCCAAATTACCCCGTAAATAAATAAGGAAATGATTTTTTCTTGTCATCTCTGTAGAAATAGACCAAATTGATAAAATATTTACAATACTAGGTAAATTTGAAAATTTTAGCAACTAGAGTCAAATATACAGTATAAAATAATACTTTTTATATTTAATAACTAATAAATAATACAATATGATGAGTATTATTTATATTGTATATTTGATTATGGATGCTAAATATTTTCAAATTTGCTTACATCTGTAATTATTTTGTAAAATTGGACTATTCAGTATAATTTCTTTTTTTTCCTTAGTACAATGATGAAATTTCCAAAATTACATATTAGCTGATTAAATTTCCAAAATTCCACTACTTTTTATTCTCCAAAACAAAATTAAGGAAAATACGAAATCATCAATTAAAATATGAAAACCATTCACATGCATGGATTTGCTTTTTGTTTTTTTTCCTCTTTTTTACAACGCACGGATTTTATTTCAAAATCATATATTCCACCTGATTCTTTTTATGGTCATCCCTCAACCTATTTTAAACATAAATATTAAGCATATTCTTGATGTTTGATTTGTTGCTAATAACACAACAGTTTTCCTAGTCACTTCCAAGAGAGATTTTCTCAAAAAAACAAAAAACAATTATTTTCCATGATGTTGTAAGATTTGAACCCTTTTTCTCTTACCAACAAAAAAGTGTTCAACTCATATCATGAACAACCTAATAATCAAGATGTTCAAGATTTGAATTTTCTAACCACTAAATATTGTTGAATAAAATAATAATAATGCAACCCTTTTGTCTTGGTTAGAGATGTCCACGGGACGGGGCGGGGATTCCCCAGATCGAGTTTCAGGAAAAATTTCCCCTTAATTTTTTTTCTTTATTTAAAACTATTTATCGAAAACTTCAACTTTTTAATAGAGAACGGAATTAAAATGAATAGGTACGGTTTTTTTTTTTTTTTTAGAAACATAGCTATTGTTTATTTTTATGTGTATTTGAAATTTTTTTTACAACTTTCAAGAATTTGTGCCTCCATTTAAATACGTGCATATGAGAAAACGACTTTCTTAATTATAAGTAAAATTATTCATTTAAATAAAACATTTGACCAATAAATATATTTTATTTAAAAATTTAAGAAGAATAATGAGAGAAAAATATATTTTTCTGAAAATGAAATAAAAAATAGGTTAAACTACCATTTTGGTCTCTAGACTATGAGAATTGTTTCATTTTAGTCCCTAAACTTTCAAAAGTCCAAATTTGGTCCCTAGACTTTGAGAGTTGTTCAACTTTAGTCCTTAGGGTTTCAAAAGTCCAAATTTAGTCCTCCAACTTTGAATTAAATTTAAAAATAGTCATTCATCCAACTTTAGAGTTAACCATGATTAAATTTTAAATAAAAATAATTTTTTTCTCTCTCCTCCATTTTTACAAACTCACTCTCAATTGAACTCTCTACCATGTTTCCAAAAAAAAAAAAAAAATCCGCCTTCGACTTAAATTACATTTTTGAGAGCTTGTTGGGAGCGTCACCAGTGACCTCGGCGACGCGGAGAAGAGAAAGCTCCGCCTTAATATCCTTAAGCTGGGTCAAAAGATCCGTCTTCAACTTCTATCTAAGCTCATGAACCTAGGGGTGAACATGAGTTGGGTTGAGGTGATTTTCAACCCAACCAAAAAATTCGTGTTGGTCAATTCTCCAACCCAACCCAAACCAAAAAATTCGTGTTGGTCAACAAAATTCAAATTTACCTGAATTCAAAACCCCATTAACAAGTTTAAAGTTAAAAAATATTAAAAAAATGAAAAATTAACAATAATAATTAAATAAAATAAATATACATATAAATAATTATGTTATAGGTAAAAAAACAAATTATTTTTAAAATTAAATGATAAATTCGGGTTGGTCGGGTTGGGTTGACTTGATTATAGGTCAACCTTTAACTCAACCCAACTCAACTCATGAAAATATCATGATTTTGAACCCAACCCAACTCATTTATGTATTCAAACCCAAATCTATTGCTACCAACAATGTATATAAAAAAACGTTTGATTTCGTACATCGAGAATTAAGGTTCATGAGCTTAGATAGAAGTTGAAGATGGATCTTTTGACCCAGTTCAAGGATGTTAAGGTGGAGCTTTCTCTCCTCCGCGTCGCCGAGGTCACTGGTGGCGCTCCCAACAAGCTCTAAAAAATGTAATTTAAGTCGAAGGCGATTTTTTTTTTTTTTTTTTTTTTGGAAACAGGATATAGAGTTCAATTGGGAGTGAGTTTGTAAAAATGGAGGAGAGAGAAAAAAAAAATTTATTTAAAATTTAACCTTGGTTAACTCTAAAGTTGGATGAAGAACTATTTTTAAACTTAATTCAAAGTTAGAGGACTAAATTTGGACTTTTGAAACTCTAGGGACTAAAGTGGAACAACTCTCAAAGTCTAGAGACCAAAATTGAACTTTTGAAAGTCTAAGGACTAAAATGGAACAACCCTCATAGTCTAGGGACCAAAATGATAGTTTAACCTAAAAAATAATTGTAAATGGAGCGGGATCGGGGAATCGGGGATGGGGAATACATTCCCCGGCCCCGACTTCGTTTAGCCAACGGAAATTTTTTTGTCCCGGCCCCGTTCTCCGGCCCGCACGGGGACCCAGCCCCGCGGGAAAAATGAACATCTCTATATGTGGTTGGGCTATAATAGGATGGATGCTGCTCAAAATTTCATTAGTTAATCATTTACACTGGTATTTTCTATTCTTTGTGTGACTTTGAAAAGTATTGATCAAATCAAATAGGTTGAGAGTTTTCACTCTCTTTATATATTGTTGTCATTTTACTTCATTGGTGTGTGTGTATTTTATTATACTATTCTGATTTCAAATAATGAGGTGAGAATGTTATTGATGGTATAACCAGTTTGAGTAATGTTACAAATGGGTAGTATGGTTTATGACCTTTAACATCGACTATTTCTTACACAAATATACCAAGACTTTCACACTTGCTCACTCCTACTTTGGCGGTGGCTGTTTAGGTCAGGCACCGGAGACATCGAAGGAATAATGTCACGTGTGAGTCTCGAACTTGAGATCTTAAAGGGAGCATACCTTCAAGCCCCAAGTTTTCAATCATTGTGTCACCCCTTGGGAATTACTTGGCTGCTGAACTCTTTACATATCTTTATTACTGAATATGGGTACTCAACATTAGTTCTTTTTTTTATATATCTGTAACTGTCCGAGTCAGCTTTCGTGCACCTCGACTAATGTTACACGACATACCGCCTGACCCTGTAATATTTTGATGCCAAAGATTGTACCTCAACTATTGCAATGGTTGTTCCTCGACAAATGCTACAACTATTGCAATTGAGCGGTATAGACGAGGACAGCGTCCTACCAACAGCCGGTCGACTAATTGAACAAACTATCTCCAATCTTTAAGAAAATAGCGAGATTGAAGGGGCGACCGGGGATACGTAGTTGCTAGGATAAGTTCAATTAATGTCTCATACAAAACACAAAGCAGAATCCATCCACATGAAAATAATTGAAACAGTTTCTTTTCGCCAATGATTTTGTTTACACATGCCATTACAAGACGATAAAGGCCAGCTAGAGACGGGAACAAATAGTCATAAGAACATACATGGTCGGAAAAAGGATGGACATTTATTAGGACAACATGAGAACTTAACGAAGCAACCAAACAAGGATCACAAGAGTGAATGCAGAATAATACATGCCACAAGCATTTATCAGAGAGAACTCCTTTAATCAAGAGAGGAGTTTCATTTTTTTTTTTTTGGAAATCGAGAAATCGAAGCTGTATACCTGGAGTAACCACGCTTGTCTCTAAGCCACGCACTAGGAGACATCGAAGGAATGAAGACACAGAAGGTGTCTACAAATTAATGTCGTAAGTGTGAGGAAAGAACACCTTCAAAGCCCAAGTCTTGAATCACTGCGCCACCCCTCGAGGACGAGAAGAATGTCGCAAGTGTGATGGGAGCACACCTTATTCAATGATGTGAATAAGGATTTCGAGTCTCCGATATTTCCTATTAGTCTGCAGAAATAAATAAATAAAATCATCATAAATCTCTTTAGCCTTTTTTTTTTGTTTTTTTTTGCCATATTTGACAATTTCCCAATAAAAGAAATAAAAATCATCCTAAATCTCTTTAGCCCTCTTTTTTTTGTCACATATTAGACAATGTCCCGATAAAAGAGTGTAACCCTATAAAATTCTAATGATGTGTTGGAAAAAACGTTTACAATGTGTTCACTCCACTACATACCCAGAGCATCCCAAAGCCCAGACTCAGGAGACAACAATAGATTTTATAATTAAGATCACTCATGGATTTCGAATCTAAGACTTGGAACTCTTTGGGACATAAGATAATACTCTAAACATTTATACTCCATAGTCCATCTTGAGGAGCATTAGAGATATAAATGTTGATAGTTAATTTGATTATTTCAGATTAGTCTGTTAGTTAAAATTTAGTTCATTTATGAACTTACCTTCTGTCAAAGCTCTCTGCATTTTATAAGTTTAAAATTTCTCTTCATTACATTTATAGTACACAAAAAAGTAACTACTCATTTTAAATTTACATCCAAACATGATTTTGATTCTAACTCCTCTACACGAAAACTACATCCAAACGAGTTTTTAGCTATAATTTTCAATTTTTAACTCCTCAATATAATTCATAAAACTAAATCCTACCTCATGCCAAACAAACAGCTCTAGAGCTTCCTGTAATAGACCTGAAATGGTTTTAAGAAAGAAAAAATTCTATAAAATCTCAGAAGTTGAAAAGGTCAGAAGGCTAAAAGGATCATTTTTTGAGAATTAACACCCAGTTGTCAGTCACTGACTACATTTTAATTTTCATAATGGTCATACCATAATCTTACATCTAGTTCACACACCATAACCAACTTACAGTTCTCTCTTAACAGACATTAATGAGCAATAGATAGTGATTACAATTCCTTGTTTCTGATATTCTCAGTCCTTCTCAACAGGCACAACCATGTTTCTCTTGTCAAAAACACTGTAAGATATGCTCTAGCCCAATCTTAAACTCAAAGTCGTAAATGTCGGATAAACTTTTATGTAGTCTGGGATTCCTGAGAGACGCCATCGAAGTCGCATGGATCATCATCCTTGTACTCTAGCCTAGATACAGATTGTTCAAACCGGGCTATTGAAAAACTTAACCGAGTGAGGCTGATCGAAATATACACTTGATGGTTCATTTTTTTTCTATTTTATGTCAAAGAACAGTTAAAAGCCACTAGATTCGCTATCGTCTACCATGACACTCTCTTTAATCTCCAGTATCATTTTCAAAACTTGCCAAATGGGGGGCCTCTGTTCAGGAGATGTAGTACTACAGATGCTAGCCACCTCAGTAAGCATTTCGAGTTGGTTACAATCCCCACCTTCATCTTCCCTAACTGCCCTTACCCATTCCGGCATATCAGTTGGCTCGAGAAACGGATGGTGTGAAGGATGTCTTCCTGTCAATAGCTCCAGCAAGAGGACACCAAAGGAGTAGATGTCGCTCTTGTGGGTGGCGTTGCGGCTGGACTTTCGAGTTTCGGGGGCTTGGTAGCGTGAAGAATCTGGATCTTCAGGGGTCTCTGCCAAAATAGAAAGGCCACAGTCTGTGAGACAAGCCTCAAAGTCTGCTCCTAGGAGAACATTAGTAGACTTCAAGTTGCCATGGATTAACTTAGAAGCTTGATGTATATAAGCAATGCCCTGAGCTATATCTTCTGCAATCTTCAAGCATGATGTCCAGTGAAGAGGCTTAGCCCTTGCTGATCTCGAACCGTGAATGAGGTTGTAAAGACTACCATTAGACTGGTAATCATACACCACTAACCTCTCCCCCCTAGCTTGAAAGTAAGCCCTGACCGGTACCAAATTCAGATGCCGAAGCTCACTCACTACTTTCAAATGCCGGTCGAACGCTTCGCTGCTCGTTATGGCGGTCTTAGTAGCATCAAGACGCTTGACTGTCACGATTAACTGGTTGCAGAGCACTGCTTTATATGTAACTCCCAATGTGCCTCTACCAAGCAGCTCCGCCGAAGCCCTCATTAACTGCTCTAAGCTGAATAACTCTGCCTCCCCTTCACAAAATATAAGACTACCACTCTTCTGGGCTTTAGGGATTTCTTCAATTTCATTCACTTTAGCTCGAAATTCGCCCTTCCTGCCGCCTCCCTCGTCGATTGCGAAAGCTGCGGCATAAGGAATCCCGGGTTCAAATTGATCCATAGCTGTCTTTGATACAGCATGTCGTCTTTGGGTTTTGGCTGCTATGAAGAAACATAAAAGACCTGCAACTAAAACAGCTGCACCAACAGAAAGTCCCAAGATCATACCAGTTTCCTTGCGCTTAACACGAGTGACCGGAGCGAGAACCGCGTCCTGTGACTGAGTGCCTCGAACGGAAGAGAGGGGTGGAGCAGTGGCATTGGAATCTTCAAAGAACGGAGAGGGTGAATGGCATGCCTTGTTGACGATCTCGCCGCAGAGATCCGGGTTCCAGAAAAACGACGACGTATTGAAACGCAACAGAGTGGGGGTCACCGGAATTTTCCCGGTTAGATTGTTCCCGGTGACATTAAAGACCTCAAGAAACGACTGATTCAACGCCGGAATACTTCCATTGAAGCCATTCCATTCAAGCCGGAGAGTAATGAGGCGATCCAACAAGGAAAGGGTCGCCGAAAGCGGGCCCGTAAAGTTGTTATAGGAAAGATCCAGAGTCTGGAGGCGGTGAAGAGTGAGAATCGACGGCGGAAATGAGCCGACGAAGGAGTTCCGGCCAAGGAACAGAGATTTCAGATTGAAGAGTCCGGAGAGGTCGGGAACGGGTCCTTGGAGCGAGTTGTTATGCAGGCTGAGGATCCGAAGCTGGTCGAGCTTAGACACAGTGTTCGGAGCCAATGTCCCTCGGAGACCAAAGGACTGAAGAACCAGACGAACAACTCGGCCCTGGACGCACTTCACGCCCTGCCATTGACAGTAATCGAAGCGCTCATTGAGAGTGTAAAGAAGCTTGTTGTCCAAATCGGCTTTGGATTTGAAGGAGAGAAGCGAAACGGCGTCGGACGGCAGCAGCGATTCCTCCGGTGGGATGAGAGCCGGCGGCGGGATTTGAAAGGAAAATCCAGAGGCGAGAAAAGTGGAGAGTGAAAAGAGGAGAGCATAGAAGAGAAGAGGAAGGGGAGGGAGGAATGCCGGGAGATTAGGGCTCGCCATCCCGACCGGAGCTGCCAGGGACGGCGGCGGGATCTTGTGGATGATATCGTCGGAGTGAAGTTGGATGTTGCTATCCTTTAGGGCAAAATCCTAAATTGCAGACCGAGTAGGTACTTGGGCCTTTGAGTTAAAAGGTTATTGGATCTGTTTTTTAATATTATTCCTTTTTTGAAAAGAAGTTATTATTCTCTCGCTTAATAATTTAATTTTGTATCGTCACTCGTAAGATTAATGTATCGACATCTTATATAACCTAGTAACCATGAGGAAGTTACAGTTCGAATTCACTCTCCCCCAATATAATTGTATCAAAAAAAAAATTATATTATTTATTTATTTTTTATATAAATTTAATTTTATATTATAAATATTCATTAATATTAATATTATAAAAAAATTGTGATAATATTTATTAATATCAATAAAATACTCTTTCTAAATTAAAATGAAAGGATAAATATTTAGATAGGCAATAATCCATTTGCATTTTGAAAGATGAATAAATAATACTATTTTTTTTTTTGATTTTGAAGAAAAATTATTTAAATTAAAAAAAAAATAGATGACTAAGATTGGGCCTACTTGGTGGGTGCTGCTTGAGCAACATGTAAATATTTGTCATTTTGAAATGATTCATCATAGATAACTAATATCAAATAGATTTTTTATCCCATTATTAGCTTCTCAAATATTAATGGTTTGACATAACTTTTTTTTAATTAATTTTTGCCCCACAACATTCTCAGAGGCATCCAAGGTTGTGTTAAAGACTGACTTAATAGATAAAAAAAATAATTTATATTAAACTTATTTGTAGATTTCGAATTTAAGACTAATAAAACATATTTTAGAGATCTCAAATTTCGATATCAACAAACAAATAGATGAGTATCAACATTTTAAAACTAAATATTCTTGAAAGATAAAATCATCAAGCAATAATTACTGATTTAATTGCCAACAAAGATGTTGACATCAGAGCATATATAATATTTATTTCTTGAAAAAAAGAAAAGGTCTTTCCCACAAGTCAAATTTACATACAAACCCAAAAGTAAAAAAAAATAATGATAATAATAAAAAGAAAAAAGAAAAAAGAAAATTACTTTTCCAATTGCTAAGAAAGAGCTAATTTACAACATGAGGTAGTTGTCATTGCCAACAAATAACCTCAAAGGACACAAAAAGATGCCTCCAATAGATGAGTGAACTGTCTTGTCTTCAAATTGAGAAAAAAAAACATATTTGCAAGCTCATGACTTTCCACCTGAAATCTAAACCAAGACTTTATTTTTGTAAGATTTTGAGTCCTGCCTCCTCCATGACCTCTTGCAATGTGGTCATTCATTGCAAGTTCATGAGAAGCCACTGCTGATATGAGGGTTTCTCTTATAATGCCGAGACACCTGAAACGAAAGTTTTATCGTTTGGACTTGAGACGATTTGTAGATATGAAAACATTCCTGCAGGTCTGTATCGTTTGTTAATAACACCCATTCGGATTCATCGTCTAAATACTTCAGATCATATTTACTTATGTAGCTGATATTAAATCGACTTGCGACTTCATTCAGTAACTCTTCGTATCTCCAGCAGTTATGCACTCGAAACCGGATTTTCTCCTCTCCGTAGCTGACTTTCACTCTCATAGTTTCGTTTTCTTCAGCTGTCCGGTCGGTTTCTTTTGCTGAGTTCATTAGACATTCAGTGGCAGGATGTTTGCAGAGAGATTTGCAGCTTTGAGATCTTCTTGGAATGTTTGATCCTTCCATAATTGACATGTGTATATCGATTTCACTTTTGACCCTCTTTAGCTCTCCATCCATTTGATCTTCGCTTCCGGCTTCATTGCAATGGGGAAGATTTTGATGGCTCTGACTAGAAAAGCATTGGCTCGAACTCGAGCTCTGGCTCTGGCTGCACAGAGAGGATACAGATTTCGATGCTCCACCTTGGAGGTTGCTCATCCCAACTTCATTCTGATTGCTTGATGTTTTCAAGCCAGCTCCCATCTTTCCACTTGAGAGTGGACCTGAACCTGATAGATTTGGAGAGGCCAACTCCTGGAAATTAGAATACAAGGAGCCGATTTGAAAAGCACCGGACGCGCCTTCCACCGAGTCAATTACGAGTTGGAGTTTCTGCAATGAGTGACCGACCTTTTTGATTTTGCGAGAAGGCCAACGTTTAATCCCATGTTGTCGACAAATTCTTTTCAATGTGGTAGGACATACTGAAATAGGTAGAAAATGGATTAAAATGAAAAGTTTGATGGTAGAAAGAATACAAACAAGTTCACTTTAGTAGACTTAACACGTGTAAAGTTATAAGGGAAAGATATTGACACCACCATTTCAAAATGCAACCAACCAAGATGCTAATTTTTCAAGCTTTAAGATACTTAGTTATTTGCACAGAAACTTAACCAGAGAAAACAGCAAGAGAGTTTCAGATAATGGCATAATGGTACCTCCAAGGCTCTTTGCAGCATCTTTTAAGCTACCCGCAAAATATTGCCGAAGAACTTGTAATGTAATAGTTTTGTCGACCTTGGTTCGCCTTCTCTCACCAATTCTTCCCATCCCTATATCAGAAAAGCTGTCATTACCGACGGTCGTGCACTCTTCACTGTCCTCTACGACTCCATTCAGATCGTAATTTAGTTCATGATGCTCATAGCCAGAGGAACTCAAGACTTCTGTTGTTTTACCCACCTGGAATAATGAGACAGAGCCACTACATTGTTGGATGTTTTGAATAGATGAAGCTAGCAATGAATTTGTTGGATGACTCGGTTCTAACTGATGACGTTCTAAATGAATTTGCTGCATATTTTCCTCCCTACACTCCTTATCTGTTACAAGGCGAAGACTCCTGCAAGAGCGTTGTATGATTGTGGACAGCGAAGTGAGCAGCATTCTCTGCTCTTCGGGTTCCCTACAATCGACAGGCAGGAAGAACTCCAGTACGAAGTCGGTTTTACTAATATAAATGCAACGAAGGCGTATTGCAACCGCAGCATGTAATCCAAACAACTTGGCATGGTGAGAGAGAGGATATTCCGTGTTACAAAAGGATGTAATATCACTTGAGAAACACGATTCGTTTGATTTAAATGCCATCCCAACAATGCCTTCACCTCTTAGCAAATGGTGCTCAGAGCATGCCTCGTGAAATTCCTGAATTCGAGGATCAGCCACAAAGCAAGCCCGGTCTACCGTAGAAACGCAACAACTATAGTTCTCATCCGAATGCCTGCAACCCTCTTTACTTTGTTGCATACATGATGCCCAAGTTTGTGCCAAGGGCAAGCCATGCGTTTCACAAGCAGTTTTCAAAGTGTTTCGAATCTCTAATAATACATCTTCATTGGACCTGTTAAATACCTGCTGCAAAAGATAATCAAGAAACAACTTTTAAGGTAAAAATAGATTAAATAAAAAAAAGAAGAAAAGAAACAGCAATTTTGTTCTTCATTTTGAAAGAAAACAAAAGTCTCTATACAGTATGATGTTCAATGAACAGCAGGAAAAGAGTTGCATAATTCAATTGTGTCAACTGAAATTCATCCATTTACCTTTTTATTGGGTTGACCAATAACATCAGAGCTCCTAAGCTTGACTGCCTGCAGTCAAAACAAAATATTTCAAATTCCAATCATTAAAGTATTCATGAACTAGCATGTTAAGCTACCACGAGTAAGTACAAAAATAGAAATCCTAAAACACATGCATATATTCATGAACCAAAAGTGAGTATTCGGCTCAACGTTTGGCTTCTCGACACTACGATTCTAACATCCACCAAGTGTTTATCTCTAAGACCCTATTCATCTTCAGGTTAAGGAATCCAAATTAACATAAACAGGTACTTTATTGGATTGGTAAGCAAGCATGTTTTCTCTCATTAAACATCCAAGGATTGACAAAGAAAACAATATTTTTTGTAAGTTTGTGAGTTAATAAGATTTTAAGTTGGTTTTTACAGGTCTAATGTTTTAAATTAATGACATACAATTCTAACAAATCCAAACTTTGAGGTAAATGTAACAAATAAGAAGCAAAAAAGGTAAAAGGTAAAAATTCAAAGACAAGATATAAAAGAGATAGACCTCAAGGGCTTTGCAAACACTCTCGAGCTCCGAACCATATTTGATCTGTCGGGTAACCATGACAACTTCAATGACCCCTAAACAATTCTTGCTGCCTTGTTCAAAAATGGGAAATGCTATAGTTCCACGTACATCGTGCTCATGAGCATGATTGACTCTCGGGTACTCGTCGCTTGTAAAGAATTGAACATCAGGAGTCCACTCTGGAACCTTTCTCGAGAAGACCCGACCGGGCAATCCTAAAGAGTTATTAGAATCCTCATCAGCTGTGAATTCATACGTCACAGAGACGTCCCGGTATTTTGCTAGTTTTGTGCAGCTGGAATTCTGTGAAAATGGCAGTTGATTTGTGATGAGAACATTTCTTCCCCCTTTACTTATAGGCACCCAAACTTGAACAAGAACATCTTTGTCTCTTACAAAATCTTTGATATACCCGACCGCCCTGATTAATCTCTCCATCACAGAAGATGCAGAACCCAGATCCTCCCCAGGTCCAGTCCACAATCTTCTGCACAATTCTGAATCAGAACCTACAAGTGCATTGTTTTCTAATTGACCAGAACATCCCTCTTGCACAACCTCAACTCTTTCCGGCCCGAGAGACGCCTCATCGGTTGAGATTTTCCTCTGCTCTTCTTGATTACTCCTAGTAATCAAGCTCATGTTAAAATCACCATTCATCTCTGAACCATTCCATCCATTCCAAGGGTCTAAGTTAGCACCAAAACTTGAGGGGCTAGGATGAAAAAACTCAGCACCATTCGCAGTTTCTAACCAGCAACAATCCAAAAGCAGCCCATCCATGTAATCTAAATCCATGGCAGTATCAGCTGGAGCCTCCAGCATTGTAGCTGGTGAAAACATACAATCATCCATGAAAAAAACTCCACAGAAAAACTTCAAGCTTGCCTAAACCTGGTAGCAATGAATCAAATATAGCCTAAGCAAATCCAATATCAGATACAATTCCAGTCCATGTTTAAGAAGAACCAACCTGTTGAAAATCATAAGAAACACATTCAATGAATTCATTATATACCAAAACAAGGCAGGTTCAGGAAACAAAATTAGCCACCAAAGGTGACTTTCAACAAACACAAAGAAACTCCAGAGTCAAAAAAGCTCAATATTCACTAACCCACAAAAATAAAGTAGGATTAAAATACAATCATGAAATCATATCACCCAAAGTTGCACAGATTCTCCCACTAACAATAGACAGAAAGACAAGACAAAACAAACCTCAACACAAAACTGCTTGAAAACTCACAAAACACAGAAGAGAAAAAAGAAGAAAACAAGGGGGAAACCCAACAAAGAAGACAGAAAAGAAAGAGAGAAGAAAACTCACACAAATTTGAAAGATTCCAAGAGATTCCCAAGTGGGTACTCAAGAACTGTTCAAGGAAGATGAAGTGTCTGAAGAACAGGAACACATGAGAAGATGTGCAAAAGGGGAAATGAATGAATGAATGAATGATTTTCTCAAAAATCTCAAAAGAAAAAACCAAAAGGTTTCTAAGCTTTTGCAACCTAAACCACAAAATCACCAAGTTCTAAGCTGAAAACTCCTTTATACATTCAGTACGATTCTAATGCTCAAGATTCTACCTTCAAAGCTCCAGCACGGCCCCACATCCACAAACTCCAAGCCCTTTGCGTCCGGCTTTGGAATTCTCGCTGTAAAGTCAACTTGAGAGACATAAATGAGAAAAAATGGAAAAAAAAATGAAAGATAAAAATCTGCTAGGTTCTCTTTTCTTTTCTCCCCCATTGAGATTAGGATTATTTAATTAGGGTAAGCAGAATTATTATACTCAAAAGAATCCATCAGAATCAGAATCTTTCAAATCAAGGGATTTAAAACCATAAACTAATAATTACAGGCTCCCCCCACTTCAAATTCCCTTTAACCCTTTTGGATTATCCACCACACTAACAACAAATTATTGTACGAACTCAAGAACAAAATACGATGAAAATGCAGATGGGTACAAAAGATTTAACAAAACCCAGTTGGAAAATGTGAAAAAATTCAAATCTTGACGATAAAAACGACGACCCAGATGCTGATTTTTCTGAAAACGAACCTGCAATCTCAAGAAAATTTTAAAAAAATAAAATAAAAATGAAAACTTTACTGCCATGTGCACAAATCTGACTGCTTACGCTGCATCCAATGAACCTCCCACTAACGAATTTAGATTAAAAAAAGATTAACTTAAAACACCCATTATTGTTAAGCATTTGCCTTTTTGTTTAGTATGATATTAATGAGTTTGAGATTCAAACGTCAGCCACACCCACTATAAAGAAATGGGATTAAAAAAAACAAAAAAAAATCTAAAGAAAGTTCATCAAAAGATGAGCTCATCAACCATTTGCATTAGAAAATTGAGTTCAAATTTGTTCAGACTTCTGCTCCATGTGGGCTTCTCCACAGCTGCTGACACAACCAAATTAGTTCTTCTTTGCTCTAAATCTAAAAACAAAATGTAATCATCTATCCCTTGGCTTTGTGATGAAGAAAATCTTAGATTTTTTTTAAAAACAAAGTTATAAATTTATGTGGCACGTATTAATTTTATAAGGTTATTTGACTTTTTTTTTATATAAATTGGGTATAGAGGATTACAAATACCGATTATAAAGATTGAACCCGTAAGAATAGTTGAATTAACACCAAACCAGATTAGTAATCTTGTCACCAACCCAGTAGTTCTTTGACATCTAATATTAGAGAATTATATCGTTTTCTGATCAGCGTAAGAATAGTTGAATTAGGTATTAGATTATTAGATGATATGAACTTTCAGCTAAAAAACAATCATTAATATAATAAATAACTCATCTATCATATAAATATCAAAAAGAGTTCTCATTATTTTGTTTGGATGAAATCTAACATATCTATCAAAGTGTCATTTTGGGCTAACCAATTCTTAATTAAATTACAATTTACTTTAATAGCCTCGAAATTTATTTACTTTTATTAACTTATCATATATATATATATATATATATATATATAAAAAAGAGTTTAATATCAAATTCAATTAATTTGAGCTCATAAATAATGTGAGCTTGGTAGGAAGAGATGTGATTTGTATGGATCACATGGCTTTGACATCATTGCATTTGGTGTTGAGATTGAATACTGAATGATTATGTTATATTGCCTTATTGGTTTTGAATGTGTTAAATTGTCTAAATTTGGATACTTCTCTTATAAAAAAAAAACTAAAAATTGAAAATTTCTACACTTTTTAATGAAGAAATGTCATAATCTAAAAAAAGAGGTGGTGGTGGACATGATAATGTTGGTTGTTTTGTGGGGTTGAATGGTTTTAAAGCCTTTCATTCTTGACCAAAACAGGCAACTCTCTTTTAGAGACAACAGAATTTGAAAGAATCAAATGAGGGCAAAACAGTAATTTAGTTTTGCTCTTTTTTTTTCTTTTTTTTTTTTTGAAATCCAATTTTGCTCGTTTTTATTTTATGAATCCCATTTGAATTTCTCTACTTTCCTGTGATACGACACTGAAAAACAGGCGAATTTGAACAAGTTTCACACAAAAATATTGATGTGATATCACCTTCCTTGAATAACAATTTTCCTTGAAATTCTAAATTTGGTAATATAATTTATAATTTAGTATTTACAACCAAATAAATAAATTGTTAAACTACTATTTTGGTCTCTAGACTATAAACGTTGTTCCATTTTATCCCTAAACTTTTAGAAGTTCAATATTGATCCATAGATTTTAAGAGTTGTTCCACTTTTGTCCCTAGAGTTTCAAATGTCCAAATTTAGTCCTCCAATTTTTTATGTATTCAACTCAACCTAACTCATTTATGTATTCAACACAACCTATCCCGTCAATGAGAGGGAAAAAAAATTATTTTTATTTAAAATTTAACCATGGTTAACTCTAAAGTTGGATGAAAGACTATTTTTAAATTTAATTCAAAATTGGAGGACTAAACTTGGACATTTGAAACTCTATGGACTAAAGTAGAACAACTCTCAAAGTCTAGGGACCAATATTGGACTTTTAAAAGTTTAGGGATTAAAATGGAACAACTCACATAGTTTAGGGACCAAAATGGTAGTTTAACCTAAATAAATTGAATCCTATCATTTTGAAAGTTCATTTCAATTTTATTGATTTTATAAAGTCTTTTGCATTAAATGGATGAGTGACGCAGTTTATCATTAATAGATGTTAATTCATTTCGACTCTTTAATTATTGGTTCAAATTTATAGTGTCTTTTATGTATGGTTTGTTACTCTCACTCCCCCTCTTTCCATATATATATACTAAAAAAAAATGGTTGAATATTGACAATTTAATGTAATTTATTAATATTCTTCAAATTAAAAACTAATTTTGTACTCTACAATGTATAGAACTACCTCTAGCCTATGTCTATATGCTGTAAATAAATGGTAGGTACTAGATTGGTAATTTGACTTTTAGTCAATTCCATCTATATGGTATAAAGTTTTGTTTATTTATTTATTAGATTGCAATAAATTGGGTACATGAGATTTTATCCTATCTATATGGTATAAAGTTATTTATTTATTTATTTATTAGATTGCAACAAATTGGGTACATTAGATTTTATCCTATGACTTTAAGGAATGAATGCAGGTTAATTACTAAATTTACTTTTAATAATTTAAAAAATTATACTATATGGTCTCTCCATAATTTAATCGAATTTCTCCAAAAGCATCACTTTACTATATGTTACTTTTTTTTTTACTTTTGGGAAGGTTTTTTCTTTGAGAATATTGCATATTGAGTTTGCGAGTTCGTGAAGATATGCAACAAAATTTATCCCTTTTCTTAATATATTTCATTTTTATTCGAAAAATCATTTGAATTTCTTTATTTTTAGGGGATTTTATAAGTATGATAAAAGAAAACAAACTAAATAAATAAATAAAATCTATGAAAGACAATTTTTTAGAAAAAAATTATGGATAGCAAAAAAATTGAGTCGGATTTAATAAAATGAAAAAACTCATTAAAATGAAAAACTCATATTTTTTTAGTACAAGAAGGGGAAGGGAGATTACTCGAATCCGTCACGCTAATATTGAACTAGTTTACAACTAAACAATCAAATCATTGCGTCATTAATCATTTCGGTAAAAATTCCTACATTAATGACTTCATCAATGCAATATAATCTTCATTCAATGTCACTAAACATCTCCAACCAATCAGTACTGATATGTTTTAAAAAAAAAAAAAAATCAGTCTGATATATATAAATAAAAAAATAAAGAGTGCCTCAAATAATCTTGAATTAATACTACAAATAGTTTTTAATCAAAAAAATGATAAAAGTGCAAAATTGAAATATACAAGAAAAGAAAAACTTTCAAAATTTGGTTATTGATAAAATATTTATAAAAAAAATGCGACAACTAAAAAATTGGGCAGAATGACAAATTTGGTTATTGATAAAATATTTATATCAGATAACATCATATTCAAGCTTTCAAAATTTTGTTATAAGAAATTGAAATATACAAGTTTTTAATCAACCCTATGAAAGATAGTTATTATGAAACCTTTAAAATTATGACCACCAAATTGAAACAAACCACATAAATTAAAATGACAATTTGACCATATAAAATTAGGAAAAATGAAAAAATTTCTATAAATGCCTTTGATTTCTATAAGTAGAAGATTGGGACTTTTGAAATTAAGCAGATAGGTTGGTCCCAATCAACTAGTGGCCACAAGTCAATTTTGGAGATACCCTCAAACCAACATAGCCAAAATATGACCACAATAATAGGCCCTTTCATTAATGTTACATTACATTTCAAATCAAACAAAAGTTTTTTTTTTTTTTCTTCAACCTAAGTTGATAACCCGTGTGAGAAAATATGAAGTTCCACCTCAAAATTAATTGACAATGAGAGGAGTAACTCATATCTCTTTTATATTAATGTTGGACTCATTTGTGAGATCATAACATGCCCCATCAAGATGGTGCCTCTTTTGGGTTCACCAATTTTGAATCGGATCTTAATTTCATTTTATTGGACCGAATACCCGTTTGGGTTTTATGGGTTTTGATACCATGTGAGAGAATATAAGGTTCCACCTCAAAACCAATTGACAATGACAAAAGTAATTCATATCTCTTTTATATTAATGTTGGACTCATTTGTTAGATCCTAACAAACCCTACAAAATGGTACTATTACTTTCAAATAAGTAAATACTGATTTTCATGATCGAATCATGATCATAGTATTGAACTTGATTACCACCAAACAACAAACTATCAAGCCAATTTTTTATCGGTTTTTATTTTTCTTTCTCCAATTAAAATTCATTAATTTTTTAAAGTAAACTAATGATAATTTGCACGTCAAGAAAACTTGCAAAGCAACGTGACAACTTACCCAACAGCCAACATCATACCTGATTTACATAAGTAACGTTTAATATGTGTTTAACTAAATTAATCCTATATTTATACTAAATTCAAAATTGACAGGGTGTCGATTTCCAAAAACCAATGAGACGTTCCCAATGAATTGAATTATATGAAATTTTTAGATTATTCCAAAATTTCGAATCCACCAATATGCTAACTCATCTAACTTATCCAATTCTATGTATTTGAATAAATCCCACTTTTAACTCATATATTTTCAAGTTAAGTCGTTTATATTCAAATATATATTTGTTATTTATTCTTAATTTTTATAAAAATCAATATAATAATTTATGACATTTAAAGATTTTCAAATTATTTAAACAGAATTTAATAAAGAACA
Source organism: Sicyos baderoa (assembly GCA_037832685.1). NCBI lineage: Eukaryota > Viridiplantae > Streptophyta > Magnoliopsida > Cucurbitales > Cucurbitaceae > Sicyos > Sicyos baderoa. The sequence continues at coordinate 378,404 of JBBMEF010000023.1, forward strand.
AAATTCCCCTACATAAAAATATGTAGGGATCAATTTTATGTAAACCTTACAAAAATAGATACCGAGTAGTTTTTTAATATTTAAATAAAAACGTAGGACCCACACGTGAAATTGGGTAGGAGTTTGGTGGAATTATGAAAGTCCATAAGACTTACATAAAATTGATCCACATTTCTTCACAACTCCTCTTTGTCTATGGTTGAAACGTGCCCTAAATGTTTTGAAGTTACTTACAATCAATTTAAACTATATATTTTTATTTTTTTTAAACAACATTGTATTTTACTTTAGTATTTTTCTTTTCATCAATCAAAGTTAATTTTCTTAATAAAAAATAAAACATGTAATCTATATAACACGTAAGTATTTCAAAAATACTTATCCACCTTTATATAAGTATTTCTCTTTCTAAACCGCCCTAGCTGTCTCGACACGAATTGAAGTGTGATATTTTTTTGAGAGCATATACTATTTCTTTTGATAGAGAAATTGATTTATTGAAGCTTTTTTATTATCCTCCCACTGGAATATGTTATGGTTGTTTCATCAATAGAACATTAATAAACCGCTTAGAAAGGAGTGTGTTGCCATATTCAAAGCCTTCATATTTTTTTCAAACATAAATTTTGTCAAAGATATGATACTTTTTGAAATATCAAAGATACGATAGTGTTGGCCATATTTTAAAATAAGTTTAAATAGCTATAAGAATATTCTTATTTGAAATCATTGAACTTCAATCATTTTTAATATTATATTATATAAATTGATGCCAAATATATCAATGCAGATAACATTTTTTTAGCTTAAGTTTTTTTTTTTTTTTAGTCGTAATTGTCCGGGTCAGCTTACGTGCACCTTATTACTTCGTCACTGATTTTTCATCTTTTTTTTTTCTTTTGAATTCTAACCACTATTAAGATTCGAACTCATAACTAACCTGTTACTAAATGATACATGATGCTATGAAAGTATTCTCTTTTTGACAACTTGCCACTGGTTTTATTATTTATAGAATCATTTTTAAGACTAATGCAACTTAAAAAAATTAAGGATTTTAAACTATAACCGTTTTTATGAAGAAAAAAGGTTTTTAAGACTAATGATCAAAATTTGATGGATAATAATACAAGCAAAGTAGATCATATTCCCTATCTTACATGAGGAACAAGTAGATTGAAATATATAATCTTGTGATTAGTAATCTATACAAGATGTCACAATAACTATACTTCATGTTACCTACATTTTTTAAAACCCGATTTCATTTAACAAATACCACTCCAAACATTAACCAATGAAAATATATATATATATATATATATATATATATTAAACGTATAAAAAAAGAACAAGAAACTTCCCCCGATAAATTAATTTAAAATTTTATAAAATGGTTGACATCTTAAAAAAAAGTTACAAGTTGATGTAGTTGAATTATTAATATAGAAAAAAAAACACATTTTTAATCAAGGTATAAAGTCAATTCATATTTAAATTTACTACCAAATACATATCTAATTACATAATTTTCGTAGAAAAATATATGATAAGTTTAAATCTCTAAACGTTGAATTAAAAAAACAAACAAATAAATAAATAAAAGCAACTCAGTAATATTAACACATTACAAGGTATACAAATTGGCATAAAGTATATGGTATTATAAAAATAATCACGAGCATGAATCCACATTTCAAAATATTGTTGAACTAAAAAAAATTAGCTAACGAGCAAAGTCGCATAAATGAAGGGTAAAAAAGAAACCATTGAGACCATAATACATAATGTATGTGATTGAAGAACACACAAACAGTAGCTTTATTAGATTAACATATTTTGAGTCCAACAGTCACATAAGAGACATGCAAATATCAAAACATGGTATATAAAACAAACATGGTTTTACATCTGATCCACTATCTCAAATGGCTTCCCTCCTTTCCCTATAATTTACCAATTCTGTGACAGAGGAACCACAAACTCAACACCATCATCTCTCTCAAATGCTTGGCCTTACGTTGAGATGAGATGCAAGCTTTTGACCAATAGACCTGTCCGCCTGTTCCGAAACGCCATCAAAACACAAAACATTAAATCTCTCACAGACAGACGTGTATAATAAATAAACTGCGCGCAAGTGGTATCGGAGATATGCACCTGAGACCAGTATGAAACCCAGATGCTGCGGATCTCATGGGTGACACGAGCATCGGACAAAGCATCAACCCACCTACGGATGAATCGATCTTGCCTGCAATATAAACGAAGAAAAACAGTTGCATGAAATACGATGATGTATGCATCTTCCCATAACAGCCATTGATTAAAACTGAAGTTACCTGTCTGGTGTCCAAGATCTGTATCTCTCTCCAGGCTCCTTGAAGTTGTTCTCCTTCTGAATTATACACTGCCATAGGCAAGGAGAGCAATAGAAATCTCAACAGGTTAGCGTAGTTTCTAATAAAACAATAGCAAAAGGAGTTGATTGGCATTACAAAGGTACACTAATGATCACTCACCCTCTCACGCTTCCCAGAGCAGACAGCAGGTGGGTGAGGGTACCTCTCGGCGTGACGAGCAGGATCAAACCTTGAAGGGAAGTAATTGACCTGAAGCAAAGTGAAACCAAAGACAAAAATCGGAAGAATCAGATTACAAAGCAGCAGTAGCCGATATGCGAAATCTGCTAGGCCATGAGCACAATTAACTTAAATCATGCACATTTTAAGAGAACCAAATAAACATTACCAGCTTTTAGTGGTAAGAAAACAAAAAGGAAGTTCGCAATACCTCCTCATCTCGGTGCATAAAGTTCATGAAACCCTCATGGTGATTGTTGTGGTGAGCACACTTGGGTGCATTAGCAGGGAGTTGCAGATAGTTTGGTCCAAGACGGTGCCTCTGAGTATCAGCATAGGAGAAGATCCTGGTCTGAAGCAATTTGTCATCTGAATAGTACACTCCAGGAACTATAATGGCAGGACAAAAGGCCAGTTGTTCATTCTCTGCAAAGAAGTTATCGATGTTCTTATTCAAAACCATGCGACCAACTGGCAGCAACGGCAAGATATCCTCGGGCCAGGTCTTGGTTACATCTAGAGGGTCAAAGTCATATTTGTCTTCATGATCCGGGTCAATAATCTGAATGAAAAGCTTCCACTCGGGGTAGTTGCCAGCTGCAATTGAATCATAGAGGTCCTGAGTAGCATGGCTATGATTACTTCCTCCGACTCGGATAGCATCTTCCTCCAGCAAAGACTTGACTCCACAGGTAGGCTTCCAGTGAAATTTCACATAGTGTGCTTTCCCTGCCTTGTTAATCAGAGTATAAGTGTTGACACCTGAACCGTCCATGTGCCTGTAATCTTGTGGGATGCCAATATCATCAAATAGAAATGTGAACATGTTCAGGCTTTCGGGATGGTGAGAAAAGAAGTCGAGGACCCTCCAATTCTCCTGGATATGGGACTTGGGGTTTGGTTTGAGAGCATGCACCATGTCTGGAAATTTCATACCATCACGGATGAAAAACACAGGGAAGTTGTTGCCAACAAGATCAAAATTACCCTAAGAGTCAAAGAAAAAGGAAACATGAATTTGCATTACGAAGAAGTCATAACAACAAAAAGCATAATGAAAGGATGTGTTTGTATAAGCAAAAGGAAAGATGCACAAAAAATGCAAATTCTAAGCTAATAAAATCACATCATATAATTTGCCAGTAGAAATATAAAATATTATGGGCTTCCTGCTGATGGAACATGATGGTATATAAATTATCGACTGAGATAAGTATTAGCGTGCAACCAATAGGCGTAGACGAAGTTAAAGAAGTTCAAAACAAAGGCAGGGTGCTATAATCACAACCGTTGCATTTCTATGCTTCTTCTTCATTATTTTTGTTTTCATTATATGAGATTCTATACTTTTCTTTTATTAAAGTTGCCATAATATTGAAATCATAAGTTATGATCCATCAAGAAAAACATAAACTAGTAAAACTCTCACCTCCCTAGTGTAAAACTTCACAGCAAAACCTCGGGGATCTCTCAGTGTTTCAGGGCTGCCACGTTCATGGATAACAGTGGAGAAACGTACAATAACTGGAGTCTGAACTCCAGGGGCTCGAAGAAAATCAGCACATGTAAGGTTGGTAATATCATGAGTCACCTCAAAAAATCCTTTTGCACTAGCTCCTCTAGCATGGACAACACGCTCTGGGATCCGCTCCCTATCAAAGTTAGCAAGTTTCTCCACAAGATGATAATCCTCTAGGAGAATAGGACCTGCCAAATGAAATATAATTGAGTATTTTCATCTATAATCATCTTTCAAATACAAAGGACCAACCACAAAGACTAGTGGCATAAGATTTCAAATCTTTTGGCCAGAAAATTTCTATGACTAAGATGAGCCGAAGATATTCGCCAAGCAGGAACAATCAAATTGTCCACATGAGTCCAAGAAGAATCACAACCTTTCCAGGGCTCTTACTGTTTGTTCTTCTGCACAGTCAACAACTACCAGAATATGCAACGAATTGGACCATCATCTTAAAGCTACTGGTCTTAAGCAAAACATGTTCACTCATCTACCAGAATTAGTGGCAAAACCAGTTCACTCATCTAACCAAGTTTACCGTAATTAAACGAAAAGCCTCCAAAGCAAACAAGGTCAACAATTCTTCATGACTTTCTCAACTTATAGGTAGAAGTTGTAGATAAAACTAAAGAGCTAAAGTCACCAAATCTTTCAAGATGAAAACAGGATTCATTTCTAAAACTGTGTACAAGAGGGCCCACTCCCGCTATTCCCTGTAGCATTGGCCCGGAGATGCAAGGGTGGGGTTTAACATATAAACTTAAAAGAGTATGTATCTCTGTATCTCTAAACATCTCAAGCCCTTGCAACTTTTTTTTATAAAAAAATCCGAAAAATCAGAGCTTCGCTCCACTACACCCAAGCTAACCACACCCGTCCCTATGCCAGGCATGGGAGATATGGAAGGAATTGAGACATGAAGGGAGGTGTCTACAAATGCAACTAAATTATAAGCACAGATTCATGTACTTTCAACTCATATCAAAACCACTATCAAACAAAAAATAATAAAAGAACACTATTAACAAACCCATGCTAATGTTATAAACTTATAACAACCACGTCAAAAAATGGTAATATCAGAAACAAATTCATACCCCTGGGCCCAACGGTCATGGAGGAGTTGTTGTTCCATACTGGAGCGCCAGAATTTGTAGTCCAGAAAGGGGTATTGTTACCACTTGAAGGCCGGTGCTGCATCGTACGAACAGGACAACAAAAAAAAAAAAAAAAATCAGCCGAAATATACAACACTACAAAGATTAGCTCAACATCGTTACAAATTCATAAACATCCTCAACAGAATCACGGCCTTCGTTTCCTCAACAATTAAACACATCCAAAAACTAAAATAAAAAACCTCAAACGCTCTAATCCGTGGTTTCCGATGATCGCAAACACGAATTTCAAAACCAACCCCCCTACGGAAATTGAAAACAAAGAACCCCCAATTTCTGGAAAAGAAAATCAGTTAAAAAACGAAGAAGAAAATCCAGCGGAAATTTCGATGCAATCAAGAACGGGGAGAACACGTTGAAGAAAGAAAGTCAAAGCCACCATTAACAAGCAGGAAAATACAGGAGAGACGAATCCAGAAACTAGGGCATACCCTGTAAGGATCCATTGCAGGAGAGATTGATTCGAAGAACGGAGGTTGAGAATCTGGGAATGGCGAAATTGATCAACGAAGAGAAAATGGGTGAACCCAGGATTATATAAAAGCGAGCATTTGTGGTTTACGCTTTTTTAGTTTTGGCGACCCCATCTTTTCTCACTTTATATAATAATAATTTAATATTAAATTTCATCTTTTTTTCTTTTTTTGGTTCTCTCTCTTCGGTTTTTCGCGCTTTTCTCGCGATAAAAAGGGTTTTATTGTTATTTTATTTTATTAACAAAATGTTTTAGGTGAACGAGATTAAGACCTCTATATTGAATCCTCTCATTTCCACTGTTTATTTAGATAGGCCTTTTTATCATTTAATATATTTTTTAATTTTTTGTATAAGCTTAAAAGGGATGGCAGTTGTTATCAAATAAATTTGAGGGATTATTTGAAGTAAAAGTATGATAATATTATAATAGGAAATAGATAAAAATATGAAAGAGGATGATTAATAGAAAAAAAAAGTATGAAAAATTGAAGTAAATGGAATAATTATGAAAAATAAAATAATAACTATGAAGATAATAATAAAATTAAAAAAGTATGTAGAGAATAAAAAAAACTTTTTTTTAGTGCAAGTTAAGTTGGGGGAGACCATTACAAATACCGATTCTTTTAGGGTTCGAATATGTGACGCTCGTGTTGAACTCGTTTACAATCAAACAATGAAACCATTACTTAAAATATTATACATAAAATTTGAGCAAATTCAAACCATACTTACTTACATTTATAGTCACATATTATGGGCTTAAAAAAATAATGAAACTCAAACTCAAAAATATGTAACTAACCTAAAATTGTACGGATAAAAAGGTGATAAATATGGCTTGAATCTTTACTAATAAGGACCTAAGTATTACTCAAACAAGTGTAATCTTCTTCCCTCTAACATCTCATCAGTAGTATTTTTTTTAATTTAATAATATTTAAGGTTGGTGAATTGAACTTGTAATTTTTTTATTATTAAATTGTACAAAATATGACTAGAATATTCTACTTAATGGTATTTGAATAGTCATTTAAAAACAAATTATCCATTGAAATGTTGATGATTTCATTATTTTATAGTAATTATATGTATCTTTAGGTACGATTTGTTAGCCCCCTCCCCCAATTTACACCAAATATATATATATTAGGTTGGTGTATAAATTAATACTAAATAATTTAACGGTTGCCAACTTTCACTCGCGATATATTAGGTCTGTGATATAAAATATCGACAAGGGACCCGCGGGTGATATTAGGATTGAAAAATAAAAACATTTGATTATTATTTTTGAGGTTATAAAATATAAATATTTGTAAAAAACAGTTGGAGATAATATTCGAACTCCGAAGATAATCAAAAGGACGTCATTGAACCGCGGTTCCTTATCGCCAATTTTTGGTCATTTCCGTAAATTAGCCACAGCCACGCATGCATGGGAGTGACGTGGTCCACTAGAGTCTCGCCACGTAGCAAAAATTAGGCCTTAAAATGCGTGCTCTGTGTGAACATAGCGAGATGCTAAAATAAGGGATAAGGCAGTTATTGGGCCTTGGGCCGAACTTAGCCACAAAAGGTGGGCCCACGACATAGGTTGTTTGTCATTTTCTTTTTATTTATTTATTTATTTGTTTTTGCCAAAAGTCATTTTCTAATTTTTTTTGAGTTTTGGGATTGAAAATTTTACAACTTTAGAAATGGGTTTGAAGGATTTTTGCTTTTGTTTCCTCTAAACCACACGTTTTAATTGGTCGATCTAGATTTTGTTGTCCCTTCAATGCCCTTTCATTTCCATCTAATATTGGTTTTTTTTTTTTTTTTGATATTGTTTTTTTGTTGACTTAATTTTTTTAAAATTATTATAATTTTCGCAATATTCCTTTTGACATTATTGTGAAATTATGATGTGGGGCATGCTCGATCTCATTTTAATTTTGATTTATTAGAATTTAAATGTTTTGTACGGATATGAAATACTTGTGGCCTTTAAGGGACGGAAGATAATTGTAATAGGTGTTGTAATAGTGTGGCCGATGTTTTGGCTAAGCAAACATTTTCGCTGCGTTTGAGCAGCTGTGGTCTTTCCTCTTCTGTGGAGGATTTGATGTTTTTTTGGAGGGGGAATCTCCCCCCTAGTGTTCTCTGCTTTGGAGGTTGATTGTACGAGGTTACTGGATGTTCTTTAATGAAGTGGTTTGTTTTTTTTTTCAAAAAAAAAAAGGGACGGAAGATAATTTCAATGAAAAATCAGTTAAACGGATGTTCTAAAATTTCTCGAAGTATCATTGCAGTTTATGTTTGTTTAATCTAATATTTTGTGGTATTAAAAAAAAAAAATCTAATACTTTGTCTTTCTAAAATTCAAAATAGTTATTGAGTATTATTCTATATATATGCGTATATTTTTTAGAAGAGAAATTGTATTTGACAAACTCGTAGTTAAATTTTGAAATATTTGTATTTAAATGTGTTTTAATATTGTATTATAAATATAAATTAGTATTATATTATATATTAAAAGTATTGTATTATAAGAAAGTATGTGACAAAAATACTCATTAATATCAATGACTTTGATTACTATTTTTTTTAAATAATCATATTTGTAATTATTTTATAAATTCGATTAAACATATGTAAATTTATTTTTTTAGAATATCAATTTAATAAGCCGTGCTAATTTGAGCCTAGTTTAATAATTTTTTTAATTTACTTAAACAATTGCTTGTTGGCTTGGTTAATGGATTGTAACTTATTCAATTCCACTATATTGTCAAGAAAAAGAAAGCATTATTCATCAAAATTATCAATGATGCATCATGTGAAATTTTCCTAACTTTTTTTATTTTTGAGTACAAGTTGAGTGAGAGGATTACAAATACGTGACGTTGGTGTTGAACAGGTTTACAACCAAACAATAAAACCATTGCACCACTAACCCTTTTGATTAATACTAATTAAAATACCTCCCCCATTTATGTCAAAGTTCATATCAAAACCTTTTTTTTTAAAAAAAAACGTCTCCAAATAATCAGAGCCAAATACCTTATGTGAATGTCCACGGTCGAAAAACAAAATTCTACAAGTGTTCCAAACGGGCAACGAACAAAAATCTCTTCGTCATTAACCTCGGCCTTCACGCATTATCCCTCGGTGCAGAGGTTTGAGATTTCGATCAACACACGACCACATACAAGCCGACCCCAAACAGAAAATGCAAACGTATAGACACGAATTCATAATAAACACACTACACATTTGAAAACAATCAAGATAACATGTTGCCCACTATGCTCAAACAAGCAGGAAAACCACCACTCAATTGCAAAAGAAGAAAAGAAGAATATGTTATAGGTTATTATGTTGTAATAAAGTTGTCAACCACAGCAATAAGTACATCAATTTACAACTATAAATGAAGAGGTCTTAAGTTCGATAGCTACTTATCGTTAATATTAGTTTACGTAAATATTCAATATTTTTTTGTATGTATTTAGTCTTGTCATCAAGCCAATATTATAGCTTTGATTATTGACTAAATACATACCAAAAATATTGAATATTTTTACCTAAACTAATAGTAAAAGATATGATTTTAAAAAAATTAGGCACCATAATGGCATACCAATGAGTCAATGACATGTTGAAAAAATGTTCACTTATTATAAACATGTAAATGATAACATAATCTAATTTGTAGCTATCTTTGCAGCAGGATAGCTACATTTCACATTAAGTTTAAAAAACATTTAACTTAAGTGTCTCGTTATGTCCTCGATTTCTTGAAGGATTTCATCATTGTTCGAAGCTCATTCATGTCATCGTGAGTCTGGGCAGATTTATCTCGAGTCTTTGCCACAATTTCTTCCAATTTCCTCCTTGTCCAATAATCAACTGCGTCTTGAGCATTTGGACCTCTTCTTCTAGTTTTGTTTCACGTTGGGAAGTCTCTCCACTAGCATCGGAAGGCGATGAGGCCTTCGTGCCTCTAACTTTAACCCGAAAGAGTCTCAGTTATCCGTGTAACTCGTCGTAAGGGAATCCTACTTCAATCGTTGGCTCTTTTTTCTCCATCATTTATTTCTATATACAAATAAAACATATATTAGTATCGGGATAAAATTTCAAATGAAAAAAAAAAAAACCAACCTACTTATGTAAGCTTTCTCCGAGTTCTTATCCACCCATATTTTGATAATAGGTTTCAAAGCCTTATATAAAATATTTTTTAAATTCTTGAAAGGAAAACCTATTTTAAGAAGTCTGGGGTTTAATATTTTTTAAGTTCTTTAAATTAACATATACATTTACAGAAATTATTACAAATTTATAAGCCAGATCTCCAAGATCATTAATGATTAAAAAATACTGCAATACGCATTGTCCCATCCATTTTCATTCATTCCTAAAAAAACAATGTAAAAGAAATTAGCTTCTACTCTTGCCATTTGCCAAAACAATGTTTTTCTAAAAAAAAAATTATATATTATGTAAATAGTTGTGATTGCTGTTTTACTGTTAAATTGTTTTTAAAATTTATAGTTCTATAGGCTGTATTTAGTAGGGAATTTGTGTTGTATAGCAAATTTCTACTCTGCATTATAATTATAACTTTTTAAAAATATTGCAAATATAGCAACTTTTTTTATAAACTCTATCAAAAACTATTGATGGAGTCTATCAGACACTATGATGAAATCTATTGATAGAGTCTATCAGACACTATTGATGGAGTCTATCAATCTAATTTTGCTATATTTACCAATATTTTCAAAAAATTGCTATTTATTCAATTTTTTTGCCTTATTGAAATTCCCCTGTTTAGTATTTACAATCAATTTGTCAAGAAGTAGAATGACAATCAAAATTGTTACACACGCACGCAATCAATCCGACCAAAATATTTGAAAATATCTCACTAAAGAGAATTAATTTTTCTTAACCAAAAAAACTAACAATTTAGGTTATTGATAACTTTTTTGTTTTTTAAACTTAAATTTATTGTCACTCTCATACGGTCTATTCCAACATTCCTACGATATATTCATGTTTCCTTAAGAAAATAAGTTAATATCAACCAACTTAATTTAAAAACAAAAAGTAAAACTATTTTTTGGAAACTATTTTTTTTTCTTCTTTTTAAATTTTGGTTTGGTTTCTACAAATATAAATAAGAGATAGATATTTAAATAAGAAAAAAAAATATATGGTAAGATAATTGTTATAAGCTTAAATTTCAAAAATAAAAAACAAAAACCAAATAGTTATCAAATAAGATAAAAGTTAAATTAAACAAAAATTAAACACGTTATGTTCAACATTAACGCTAACACTGTTGGGTTGCATTCACCCATGGTGATGAAAACACAGTTTTGCACTTTGAGAATGGATGTTTGGGACTAAAACGGGAGGAATTTTTTAAAAGCACTTGGAAACCAATGGAGTTTCACTTATTTTTAAATAGATTTAACAAAGTTGATTGAAAATAATGAAAGTTAAATAGTTTTTTTTAGTATGAAATATTTTTAAAAAGTTATTATAATTAAGATATCGATACTAGAGTTTGTATCAACAACAAATTTCTTTAAATAAAGAAGTTTATTTAACTTTTGTAAAGTTTAAAATGCATATGAGATAACAAGATTTTGAAATTTCTGCCAACATAAGAAGTAGCTCAATCACATCAATGTATACCCAATGAGATTTTGAAGTAGAACCTTAAAATAAGTTGAGTGTGAACAACTATAAACATGATATATTTCTTTTGAAAGCACTATAAACAGGTATTTGATCCCAAAGTTTGAATCCTACTCTAAAAAAAATGCTAAAAATGGTATTTCGGTTCACAAATACAGATCAAATTCAAGATGACCTTCTCAATATGATCACCATCTTGAGGGGGCACGTTGGACATTAAAATTTTCATTTCTTTTAGATTTTGAAAATTCCAATTGAAAAAAATAGTCTACTCTTCTCGTCATTAATTGGTTTAAGATATGTGTGCTTACTATTTAATAGGGTATTAAATGGTTATATAGTCTCATAAATAATAAAGTAAGATATAATTTAATCCAATACTAGCTTGAAGAGATACACTGGGATTTTCACATCAAACAAATGAATCACTGTTTCTATCATTGGTCAATTTTTAGATACATGTTCATGCTATTTAATATAAATTATAAAATGATAGAAAAAGTTCTATAAAATTCTAAGCAATATTTTTTTTTTCAATTTAATTATAAATCCATTTTTAAATAAGTTTATTTTAAGAGAACATCAAGATTAAACTAGTATTTGAGGGCATAGCAAACCAGACCATAATGTCAGACAAATTTTCCAGATTATATTAAAGGGGTAGGTTATTAGAAAATAATCAATTTACAATCTCCAATACAAGCAATGAGCAATCTCTACCGTTCGATTTCAACATACAATCCTACGGTTCTTGTTCTCTTACTTTTGACAATGAAGGTTGACTGGACCGGCATTTCCTACATGGCATTCAGAAGCCAGCAATCAGAATATGCCACGTGTCAACTATCACTACAAAGCCACTCAACGGTGGAGCGTGAATCTCAGTGATGACTAGACCTCAAACAAAATTAATTAAAAAAGATAGTGATAAACAAATGAAAAATTGTATTGAATAGTCTAATTTTACAAAATAATTATAGATTTAGATAAATTTGAAAAAATTTGCATCTATAATCAAAAATACAATATAAATAATACTCATCATACTGTATTATGTATTAATTATTTAATATAAAAATTATTATTTTATACCGTATATTTGATTATGGTTGTTAAACTCCTAAACAAATAAGAGACACAATAATGATATCTCAAAAATAAAAAGGCACAATAATGAGAGGAATATTTTTAATTTGAATCTTTTCATATTGGCCGAGCTCTAACATTATTGCATAAGTTAGTGATTCATCTTCAAAGAATTTGCCTAAATATAGAGTTAATGGATAGAACATAAATATCAACTTTATTCTTTTGACGTTATAAAAAATACAGTTATACGACTACTACCTTCCGATGATATGAAAGTTAAATACTGTGATCGAGATGTTGAATTGGATAATCATCCAATAATAAAAATATTAAATTATTTCATTTATTAAATAGTTGTAAAAATGATTTTAATTCACACACAACAAAGTCTTTTCAAAGTAATTTATGTATATTAGATTCTTTTTTAGTATTGCATTGACCACCTTTGAGATAGATAATTGTTATTTTTCTAATGAATATAAAAAGATCAACAATTAAGTAACTCAAACTATCCAATTCAAATTATAAAAATTAAATTATAATTTTATTAAGATCTGAGTCAAACTAAAAATGATATGTGAAACACCATTTTATTATTTTATTAATAAGAGATATGGGATGAAACCATATAATTGTATCTGGAATTATATCAATATTCAATAACTTCGTTTTCTCAAATAGTTGACGCACTTCTCTACATTAGACAATAAATTACCAAAAAAGTTAGTGATACAATAATTTTATTGTTTGGCTGTAAACTAGTTCAATGCTAGCGTTACGGGTTTGAACCCTAGGAGAGTCGGTATTTATAATCTCCTCCTCAAACTTCTACTCAAAAAAACAAAAAAACAAAAATCGTAGACAATAAAATCACCTGCCATCCATTTTTCAGTCCGCTCTTACCAAATTTATCATTATTACCCTAATTGACCTAAATATTTGTTTCTAGAAATAAAATGATGGATATGAATAAATAAGAGAAAAAGAAAAAATAGGAAATTGCTTAATTATTTGTTTAGTTAAAAAATAGGAGTTTTTTCCTGAGTAGAAGAAAAATTTATTGCAAATGTTGATTCAATCCGGATAATCATAAAATTGATATGCTTCAGTTAAGTAAAATTGATAATGTATATAATTTTTTTTAGTATCTTAAAATTGATAGATTTCATTTAAGTAAATATTTTATATTTTATTATGTATCAAATCTTTTTTAATTTTTTTCTAGAACTAAAAAACAACTCATGAGATATGAGTGATAAACACAACCTTATGTTAATCGAGTTGTTTTTTTTTTTTTTTTTTTTTTTTTGTTACTCGAGTTCATTGGGTTCTTTGATCATGCTTTTTTTCTACAAGCTTTTGTTATTTTATACACATTTTCAAAAA
>JBBMEF010000023.1:397942-419524 GCA_037832685.1 Sicyos baderoa
TTATTGGGTAGCAAATTTTTGTTGATTTTTTTCTAGAACTAAAAAACAAATCAGGAGGTAGGAATGAGAAACACAACCTTCTGTTGATCGGGTTTTTTTTTTTTTTTTTTTTTTTTTTGTTAATCGAGTTAATTGAGTTATTTGATCATGCTTTTTCTCTACCAGCTTTTGTTATTTTATACACATTTTAAAAAAGAAATTTTTTATCTTTTTTTTTTTTTTTTTAAAACGACCTGAAAAGAAAGTTCTCACCATCATGTTAAAGAAAAAAAAAAAGAAGAAAGGAGGAAAACTATGTCTTTTGTATTTACCAAAAAAAAAAAAAAACTATGTCTTTTGTATATATGTGGTACAACGTGATATCACACGAATAATTATATTTTTTATATTTTATTTGTAAATAAATTTAGGTTAAAGTATCAAAGATGTCCTTAAAGTATCACACTTTTTTCAAACTTATCCTGAACTTTAAAAAGTTTCAAAAGTATCCTTAAATTTTATAAAATGTTTCAAAAATACCCTTACCATTAATTTTGGATGGAAATCGTTAAAGTTTTGTTTCAAAAATACCGCCGAACTTTTAAAAGTTTCAAAAATACCCTTGGTCTTAAAATGATATAAATTTTAAATAATTTAACTTTCAAAATATTTGAATTTAATGTGTCAAATTTTAATCGAGATGAACAAGAAATTTGTGATATTTCATAAAGTTTCAAAAATACTCTAGTTAGAGACCCAACTCTATATTTGGGTTCGGTTTGTTAAGGATCTCACATCGGAAAAAAAAAATGGAGACTTCATAACAATATAAAATAGATATGAATTACTCTACTCATGGTCAATTGGTTTTGAGGAGGAACCTCATATAATCTAATATGGTATCATATCCCATTAACCCCAAATGGGTATACGATGGTCACGTTAAACCTCATGATGAATTGTATTGTTCATTATAACTAGAGATGTCTATATTCTCGATCCCGGCCCCGTTTACAATTTTTTTATTAAAAAATATTTTTATCTCATTTAGCTATTATAATTTTTAGATAATTTTTTTTTTTTTGTGAATTATAATTTAAACTTATAGATATTTTATAAGAAAAATTAATTATTTATGATAATAATTTAAAAAATATCAAAAAAAAAAATCAAAAAAAAAAATTTCAGCGGGGAATCCCCATCCCAATCCCCGCAAGAAAAAAAAACGGTGAATTTCGCAGAGACGGGGAATGAATTTAGTGGCGGGGATGGGGAAGTCATTCCCGACTCTGCCCCGCCGAGTGGACATCTCTAATTATAACCTACTTTAAAATTTCAAATTTAATATTTTATTTGTAATTGATAAAAAAAAAAAAAAAAAAAAAAAAAAAACCCATTTTTTTTAATAAATTACAAGGTTATAAATTCTAGTGTTAACAAAAAATCTCAATTTGAAAGCTTATATGAGTGATCGAGAATGTCTAGTTTACCCCAATTAAAGTTTAACAAATCAAATTCAAATATTTGGAAGCTAAATTATTTATATTTTATGTTTTTTTTTTAAGACCAAGAATATTTGTGAAACTTTTTAAAGTTTAAGGGTATTTTTGAAACAAACCCTTAACGGTTTCTATCCAAAATTAATTGTAAATGTATTTTTGAAACGTTTTTTAAAGTTAGACACTTTTGAAACTTTTGAAAATTTAAGAGTAAGTTTGACAAAATTGTGATAGTATAGTAACACGTTTGATAATTTAGCCATAAATTTATGTAAATCAAATCGTGCCACATGTACCAAATGTTGAGTCTGCACTCGGAAGTTTTTCTCATAATTGTGATTTCTAACATTTTCTTTTTACGAAAAAAATGCAATTAACCATATGTAGAGATGAGAAATCATCTCTCTGATTTTAGGACAAATATTAGTATTTTTAATATTTGTTTAGGTAAGATATAATATCTTTAATTACTGGTGTATATATATTTATTCATTCAATCACTTAAGATTATTAGTACCGAAAGAGTCGATGGTGCGATTGATTTTCTGGTTTGATGTTTCACAGGTTCGATCCCTTGAATCGATATATATAATCCCCATTTTTTCAATTTGTACTAAAGAAAAGGTTGCTAGTTTATTTTATTTATATGTTTTTTGAAATTGTTTAGAACAACAAATGGCAGGTTTCAAACCTCGAAAGTTTAAGGAAGTAACTGATATTTTGACTAATTAAACTATATTCATATCTATTAAATTGGTCACACACACACAAAAAAAAAAATCTATTAAATTGACAAACATTTATTATATATAAAAAAAAAATGACTAAAGAAGTAAACCGACCTTTAAAATTGTTCACTCTATTAATATCATTTTTATGCATGTTCATGAACACTTTTTTTTAAAGTAATCCGACTAAAATATTTAAAATTATCTCACAGAATTATTTATTCTCAAAAGAATTAAGATGTTTTTTTTATATGTATAGGATAAATTAAGAGGATTATTAATATTTAGTTTTTAACTAAACAATTAAAAGGTCAAATTAAGAAAAAATAACAATAAAAATAAATTATGGAATGACATAATTGGTCAAAATAGGACATTAAAACTCATAAGAGGATGAATTCAATTCATGATAATTATCTTCTTAGAAATAAATTTCCTATAAAAAATTTGACATTAAAATATTGTATAGTTAGACGATATATCTCAAAACACTAATCGAGATGAAAAGTTTGGACAGGTTGGGTTCAAATTAACGCTAGGCTAATACCGTTGGGTTGAATTCACTCCAGGGTGTTGAAAAGACAAATTTGCCCTTGAAAATGGATTGCTGGCATAAAACGGGAGGAAAATTTGAAAGCACATGGAAAGGTAGCCGTTGAGGAGCGCAGAGAACAACGCGACTTTTGATCAGATAGATCGGACGGCTGTGATTCACTAGCCGTTAGATTTAAATTTTTTTGTAGCAAGACCATGTGCGGACATATATCCGCTGTTTACGACTCAATTTCGCAATTGCAGTTTGGAATTCAGATTTTCGAATCTCTCTCTCTCTGTTACCTTCTTTTTTCCAAAACAGCCACCGGAGAGAGCGGCGGAGAGCGGCGGCGGCGGACGGTGGTCGGTGTACGGCGGCGAGAGAGATCGCTCCGGGTACTGATGGAGTTTGGTCGAAGTTGTCTCTCTCTCGCTTGTTTGAATTTGGGATCACCGGCTTGCACCCATTAGCAAACTGTAACGTGTTTGATCAAATTCCTTGAAGGGAATTTTGAAAGTTCTTGATTTGAAAAGGTTGGTCTTCACGATTAACGATCTGGGTATCGCTTCTTGATGGATTCTTCTCACATTCTTTTGAAAAATTTGAAAATTTTCCTGTTGGATCTTCTTTGTCTGGCTATGGCGGTATGGGTTTTGAAATCTTGTGGGTATGATCTGTAGGTGAAGGAAATGGCTGGATCGGATGAGAACAACCCGGGTGTGATTGGAAGGGCTAATCTTCATGGTAATTGAATGATAAATCTTTTTTTTTTTTGGTTTCTTAGATTTACTTAGGCGTTTCTTCCTTGTGGGAATTCTGATCTGATTTGATATTGTTATGGAATTAAAATTCTGTCCCTTGGATGAAATTAAAGGGGGGTTACGAGTTGGTGGCGGCGGCGGTGGAAAATTTGTGGCGGGGGTGGGTCAAAACCGTAGAGCTTTGAGCAACATTAATGGAAATGTCACAGCAGCTCCTCCCCTTCATCCCTGTGCAATTCTCAAAAGAGGCTTAACAGAGTAATTCTTTGACTTCTTATTTGCTGATTGGTTCCCAAGTAAATTGAGGAAATTGATAATCCTTTGCATCTTTCATTTCTTTCTGTATCTTGACTGTAGATCTTATGTTTTTGAGTGTTTTCATTCTTAATTTGTCAGAACTGATGCTGTTCTGAAAAACAAAGACCCTCTGATCCCGGTTCATCGACCGATAACTCGGTCAGTAAACCAGTCTTTTAGTAGTACCCTTTTGTCCTGGATTTTTCTGTCACTGCTTCTTGATCTTCTCTCTTGTTATTTGGTTTAGGAAGTTTGCTGCCCAACTGGTCAATAAGCAGCAGAAACCTGTGCCTGAGGTTGATAGAAAGCCACAACAACCCGCCCCATCTCGAAAAGAGTCTTTAGATCTTGATCCCATCATAGGGGAAGATGATTCATTGGACGATTCGGCAGTACCGATGTTTGTTCAACACACCGAAGCAATGTTGGACGAAATCGACAGAATGGTAATTGATTGAATTGTGTCTCGATTGCTCTAATTTTCTCATTGAATTGCCACTGATTTGTTGCATTTTTCCATAGGAGGTGGAAATGGATAATGTAGAAGAAGAGTCTGTTATGGACATAGACAGCCGAGACAGGAAGGATCAACTAGCTGTTGTCGAGTACATTGATGATTTGTATGCTTACTACCGGAAAGCCGAGGTTAAGGATCTTTCAGACAAGATGCCATGTCTGAAACAAAATAGTCCTCATGTTCTTGTTCTTGTCCTGTTTCTGATTTAGATGTTCCTCCTTGCAGGTTGCCGGCTGTGCTCCGCCGAACTACATGGCTCAGCAAGCAGATCTTAACGAAAAGATGAGAGGGATTCTAATTGACTGGCTAATTGAGGTTAGTTTAAGCACTAACTTTAGAGAAAGAAATAATAAGATATGAATTCTGGTGGTTTATAAGACTAAGCAATGAGCTTCAACCTTTACTCAACATGATTTCAATGTATAATGTCATAGTTGTGCTATTTTATATCCATGGTTTAGGGTTTAGGATGAGAGGGATTCTGATTGACTGGCTAATAGAGGTTAGTTTTAGCACTAACTTAAGAGGAAGAAATTGTGGTGGTTCATATGAACAAGGCATTGAGTTTCAACTTTTACTCAACATGATATCAAAATAAAATGTCATTGTTGTGGTATCTAATATCATTTACTGTCCAATTGGTATCCATGGTTTAGGATTTAGGATGAGAGGGATTCTGATTGGGAGGGCTATTAGAGGTAATATCAAAGTAAATTGTCATAGTTGTGGTATTTAATATCATTCACTGTCTAATTGGTATCAACTAGCCGAGTCAGAAACATGAACATATGAATTGTGGCGGTTAATATGATTACAAACAATGAGCTTCAACTTTAACCCAACATGATGTCAAAGTAAAATGCCATAATTGTGCTATTTAATATCATTTACTCTCTAATTTGTTGTGTACATGATATTAGTATCCATGGTTTAAGGTTTAAACTTTTGGGGACTGTGTTATGTAATAACATTTGATGGCTTTTTAAGGTACACTACAAGTTTGAACTGATGGAGGAGACATTGTACCTAACAGTCAACCTGATCGATAGATTCTTGGCGGTTCATTCGGTTGTGAGGAAGAAGCTCCAGCTTGTTGGAGTGACAGCCATGCTTATTGCCTGCAAATATGAAGAAGTTTCTGTTCCTGTTGTGGATGACCTTATCCTCATATCAGACAAGGCCTACAGCCGACAAGAAGTCCTGGACATGGTTGGTTTTCTATGTTCTTTTGCTAATGTCAAGTGTAATGTATCATCTAGATGTACGAGGATGTTTGTAGAAGATTCATTTTTTGAATGGTTTTGCAGGAGAAGTTGATGATAAACACATTACAGTTCAACCTGTCTGTTCCAACCCCTTATGTCTTCATGAGGAGGTTTCTCAAAGCTGCTGAATCTGACCGAGAGGTAAGAAAAAGCAAAACTAAACAACATTTTGCCCGTTTGATAACCATTCGTATTTTTGTTTTCGGTTATCGGTTTTTGGCCCACAACCATTACTCCAACATATTGCTTTGTTTATCTACATTTTACTTCTCAAACTAAAGGCAAACCAGAAGTAAATGAATATATATGTAAAGACTTTGGTTACCAAATGGAGCCATAAAAACAAATATTCCCTTTCCAAAATCACTCAATTGGGTTGCCTCAAAAATCATCCAAGTGTCAAGAATCATTGTTAAATATCAGAACTAAGCTTAAAATTCTGATGTTCTTTCCACCAGCTGGACCTGCTCTCATACTTCTTGGTAGAGCTTTGTCTAGTGGAATATGAAATGCTGAAGTACAAACCTTCGTTAATGGCCGCTGCCGCAGTCTTCACGGCGCAATGTACCATCAACGGCTTCGACGAATGGAGCAAAACCAGCGCGTGGCACACTGGATATTCCCAGAAAGAGCTTCTGTAAGTAGATGAAGAAAGAACAAAGAAAACTCTCTTGTTATGAATGTGATTTTGTTTCTTAGTACTAATCGAATACGCTTTTTTCGTGATTTAGGGAATGCTCACGCTTGATGGTGGGGTTTCACCAGAAAGCAGGGACAGGGAAATTGACAGGAGTTCATAGGAAGTATTTCACATCCAAGTTTGGATATGCTGCAAGAAGTGAGCCAGCCAGTTTTCTGTTGGAAGAAAGGCTATAGCTTTTTCATATGAAAGGAACCAAAAGAAAAAGACAATTGTCTTTTTTTGGTGTGTTTAAGAATAATAATTGTGTTAATTTGGATGTGTGCTAACCTTGCAATGTGTTTTAGGGTTTGGGGGGAAATGGGATGTTGTGTAGAAAGTGCAACACAAGTTGCCCCTGCCTTTAGTTACTTTTGAATCTTAATTCTAATTTGGACAATATAATCCAACTTTTTTTCCCCTTTAATATGATGATGTAAATATGTTCCTCTTTTTTTTTTTTTTTTTTATCTGTTGTTGTCAAGGGAAATGCTTGGAAGTTTATTTTGGTGAAATGTTGGAACATTTTGTAACAACAACAAGGCTTGAAATTAAAATTTATATATAAAAAAATGGCTTGAAAGTGAAATTTGGTGCATGTGAACTATTTTTTTTCATTCCTTGTTATCAAAACCTTCGTAAGCAAACAAGTAAAAGGTCATCATAGATTGAATGAACTCATTACCTTAAAATTCTCTTTTCGGTCACTTGAATCTTCGTAATGGTTAACTTGTGATTTAAGTATGAGAATTTTTAGAAGCAAATGAAATCTTTGTTTAGCCATTTCAAATATACTCTACATTTTCAACAAAAGTTATTTCAAAAAAAAAAAAAAAAAAAATCAACAAAAGTTAACAAACAACAAAAGTTATTTTTTGGTTGGCAAACAATTAAGACATCATTATTATAAATGGTCCAAGGAAAGGAATATATATGGAAGAAATACTTTGTTATTATTATTATAAACCATCTTTTTCACACAATTTTTTCTTTTGCCAACTTGATAAAAATTAAAAAATTGGTATTTGAACATCGTTGAATTTTTTTTCTTTTTTTTTTTAGTACGAACATCGTTGAATTGATAAAGAATAAGTGAATGAAAAATTATAATCAGATTTGAAAGGTCATTTTGGGAAAGAGGTTCAAATATTTTTTCATTCTAATGTCATAATTGGCATGTGGATCAAGTAGCCAAAAGTTTAAATCCTACCATTCCTAAATTTTTTTTTCTTTAATTTAACAATATTTAAAAAAAAATCTAAAAAAAAAAATTAGAAATTGAAAATTCAAAACTGTAATAATCATACAATATGTCATTATAATTCTCCATGTTTTGATTACTTCTAATTATTATTTTGTGAGATAGTTCAACTCTTAGTAATTAATGGAGACTCACTTGTAAAACTACTCATTTGATGTCTCCGAAATCTGGCCTAGAGACGAACGTGATTACTTTATTTTATAAAAAAAAAATTAGGCCCCGTTTGATAACTATTTGGTTTTTTGTTTTTTGTTTTTGAAATTTAAGCCTATTATCTCTCAAATTTCCTACAATGTTTTCCACTCTTCCTACCATATATCCATATTTCTTTAAAAAAGTAGGAGAATACTAACTTTAAAAAACAAAAACAAACTTTTGGAAGCACTTTTTTTATTTTTTAAAGTTGGTTAGTGTTCTCCTACTTTTTAAGAAAAGATGAATATATGGTAGGAGAAGTGGAACATATTGTAGAAAATTTGAGTGAGAATAAGCTTAAATTTAAAAAACCAAAAACCAAAAACCAAAAACAAAATGATTATCGAACCGGACCTTAATAATTAAAATTCTCTCCAACTCATTTAATTAATGCTCACGTTAAGTAAAAATATTCTCAAAAAAAAAAAAAAATAGAAGTAAAAATAGTATAAATAAGACCAAATTAATTATTTTTATTACATATAAGTGATTAAAATGGATATTATGTGAGATTTTAAATTAGTTGTATGCTTAATCAATCAATAAATTATCACACCAAAAGGGTTAGTGACGTAATGATTTCATTGTTTATTTGTAAACCAGTTCAACACTAGCGTCACAGGTTTGAACCCTAGAAGAATCGGTATTTGTAATCCCCTTCCCCAACTTATACTAAAAAAAAGAGAGACAAATATTAATTTTCGGGATGACGATGTGTTGAATTAATTTACAATCAAACAATACTATCATTATTGTGTCACCATTTGATAAAATTACTCGTTCGATAAACAGTACGACTCAAAAGATCTTAGTAATAGTCAAACAATATCAATATATTGATTTACGAATCAAAAGAGAACCAAAAGGTTATAAGCTTCCTTCGGACCCTAATCTTAAAAATAAAATAGTAAAATATGAAGGAAAAAAAAAAAAAAAAAAATCTTTGATCTCTTTAACGAATTGGGTTTGTGGATAATGGATGAGACCGTCATGTCGGTTACACGCAATTTGATTCGTAAGATATTTTTGTAAATTAGTACGATAAGATCAAATTGTACCATTTCAAAAAGCATCCAAATCCCTTTATGTGGAAAATTGAAAAAAAAAAAAAAGAAAAAAAAAGAGAGATGAACATGACAAAATCAAACCCCTATATTGATATCATCCATTTCTCAATCAAGCTGTCGATGTCGCAAGTGGAATAAATATCTGGACGAAGCAATGGCCCTCGTTTCGCTCTTCGTTTAGATTTATATAGTTGCAGAAACTCGGCTCCATAAATACCAATGGCCAGGCGAGCGATTTGTTTCAATATCAACCATAATTTTCGAGGTGGGTTTTTCCCTTTTTGCCTTCTATTTTTGTGATCGATTTTCCATTACAGATTAAACCCAATTCTTAGATTTTTCTTGTGGGTGATTTTCACATCAATTTGTCGTTGCATGTTCTCTGGGTCCAGTTGGGTTTTTTCTAGCAATTTCTGGATATACTGTGATGGAGATGTTCAAATCTTCTTAGATCTTTGTTTTTGTCCCTCTAAGATTGTTTTGGATAATGGGTTGTGTGTGTAATGAAATCTGGTTTGCTACCATGTTCTTATTTACCATCTAGGTGTGTTTTTGTGCATTTTATTGTATGACTGAGTAATTAGCATGTTTGTTACCAGGTGGACAAGTTGTTTTGATTTCCATATAGTTTAAAGTTCCTATCAATTCAATCATTCTTGAGGTGTTTTGGTGAGTTGGGATATTTGAATATTGTTGTGGCGTGAGGATGGATAAGAAGGAGAAAAATTCCCTCACCGTGGCGCCTTTCGAGTGTGCTTGGCTTAAGGATTTGAGATTTCGGGAAGCAGGACGGGGTTGTGTGGCTTTTGAAGCTTCTGCCCATAACGATGTCACGTTGGTGTTTCGAGAAAATGTGGGGAGTCAACATTACCATTACAAACGAGATAGCTGTCCTCATTATACGGTTATATTAGGTAGTCATCGAAATCGACGTCTAAGGATTATAGCCGATGGGCGAACTGTTGTTGATGTAGAGGGCGTTGCTCTTTGCAGTTCTTCGGCGTTTCAGAGCTATTGGATCAGTGTCTATGATGGTTTGATCAGCATTGGGAAGGGGAGATACCCTTTTCAGAATCTGGTTTTCCAATGGCTTGATGCAAATCCTAATTGTAGTGTTCAATATATTGGGCTGAGTAGCTGGGATAAACATGTGGGATACAGAAATGTTAATGTTTTGCCGCTGACTCAGGACCATATTTCCTTGTGGAAGCATGTGGATAATGGTGACGAAGGCGAGGAAGATGTGGAAATGGAGTTAGAAGATGAATACACAGATTACAAAAACTGGGGCCTCGAACATTTTCTAGAAAATTGGGATTTATCAGATGTGCTTTTCAGTGTAGATTCTGGAGAAACTCTCGTACCTGCTCATAAGGCTATCTTGGCAGCTTCGGGCAACTTCCCCTTGAATTTGTCGCAGGATGTCGTTGAGCTACATGGAGTAACATATCTAATTCTCCATGCTCTTCTTCAGTATATCTACACGGGTCAAACCGAGGTAATTTCTCCAATCATTTTTTTTTTCTTTTCTAAATTACCTCTATGCTACATTTTAGAACCCAATGACACAGTAGTACAACCTATAGATTCTAGAATAATGATTGTTGCTTCTTATTTACTATAGATTCTAGAGTCTCATCTTGGTTCCTTGAGGGATCTAGCCTTACAATTTGAGGTGATAGCATTAGTGAACCAGTGTGATGACATGATGGAACGATTGAAACTGAACAAAAAGCTTTCTGACTCGAGTAAGCGCGTGGAAATAACATATCCAAGGATTCAGCCCCGTTGTAGTACAGTCTTCCCCTCCGGGCTTCCATTAAATGTGCAAAAGCTTAATCAATTACAATGTACTGGCGAGTTCAGTGATGTATGTATCTATATACAAGGCTATGGGTTTGTTGCCCAGGTGCACAAAATCATCCTTAGCTTATGGAGCATGCCATTTGAAAGGGTGAGCAATTGAAACTGCATTTCATCTTCTGTTATTTTGGTATTGCCTTTTTGTGACATTGTATTTTGAGCACAATGTTTTCTCTCGTGAAAATAAAAATGCTTACAGCGAAATGATTGGAGGCAACTTTCGTGTGCAGTTTTTTCTTAATCATACATGATTATATTATATTTCTCTTAGTGCGCTTTCTTATTTCTATTGATACAATCGTTGTTCCACATATATGGAATATCTAAGAGAAAATAGGTTCCTTGATACATGGTATGCTGTTAGGTAACTTATACTTTTTCACCTGCAAATTCTTTCTCTATTCTATGCCAAGTATTCACAATATAATAGATGATAATCACTGCTATATTGGGAGATCTGGCATAAAAAGAAAACTGTCCAAATAGCAAGAACGATAATAGAAAGAAAAGTTAAACAACTTCGAGCAATTTGACAGTCCTGGTAACTCTCCCTCTTACCAACAGACTTTACAAAATGCATCCCCCTCCTCCAAGCTACCCCTTCCCTTTTACAAACATTCTCCTTCCCAACCCGTACCAACCAAAACCTTCACGCTACTTGCCTCAATTCCCTTTTTACTCCTCCTCATATATGTTTGCATAATTGAGGCCTCACATATATGCTTGTACTATAACAGTTTTTATGGATATTTTTTGTGATCACATGATTTTGTTTGATAGTCGACAACAGAGTGAGAATTAGTAATTGGAGTTCTACTAGAATGGCTAGGCTTATAATTTGTAATGGAGACAGACAAGCAAATTAGAGACTTTTTGTTATATTTGCTTATGTTTGATATCATATCTTCTGTTGTTTGCTACTGAGGTTCCCATAGTTCATAGTTTAGTGTGTGTGCACTCACACACACATATAAATATTCTCATGTTTAAATTCTGTGTGTGGTACGTGGGCAGATGTTCACCAATGGAATGAGTGAAACGTCATCCTCTGAGGTTTATATTCGGGACGTGTCGCCGGAAGCTTTTCAAACCATGCTGAAGTTCATGTATAGTGGAGAACTGTGTAAAGATGATACAATGGAATCTGACGTCTTATTACTTCAACTACTATTTTTAGCTGATCAATTTGGTGTCGCTCTTCTCCATCAAGAATGCTGCAAAATACTTTTGGAATGTCTTTCGGAGGTAGTGTGGTAACCCTTATCTCGTACACATTAAAAATGATGTATTTAATTGTTTTGTTGATTTTTGCTTGAATTTTTCAATATTTCTTCTTGTACTTGTATGACTGGAAGATAAAGGGAGGAGCGTCATGCAGTTTCGGGGTTTTGAGAACAAAAGAAGAGATCCCTTTTATGATAATCAATTATAGAAGTATTGATATCATACAATATTATATGCAGGGACGGAGTCTCCTAGTGGAAGATGGTCATACTCATACATCAAGATTTTTTGTTTATGCACAAGTTTAATGGACGAGGAACCAGAAAATTTTGGGAAAGTTGTAGGACTTTGCTTCAGAAGCTAATTGTTGAACTTTGTTGCAGGATTCAGTATGTTCCATCCTTCAAGTTGTTTCATCGATTCCTTGCTGTAAGCTCATTGAAGAAACTTGTGAGAGGAAGTTTTCCATGCACTTTGACTATTGTACAACTGCAAACATTGAATTTGTCATGTTAGACAAGTCAACCTTCCGCAAAATCCTTCAGGTATGTTCTCGTAGATATTGATAGTTAAGAAGCTTAGGATTAGTCTTAATCGCTAACGTAGAGCATCTTCTGTCATAAAGCAACTACAAAACATGAAGGGGCTTTGGTTTTAGGTTAAAACTGTAGATGCGGTAATAAGTGGTTAAGAGGATAATTGAAGGAAGCTTTACCGAATGTGACAATTAGATCTACAAGAGTGGTTCAACTGAACTCTTCCCTATCTAGTTTTAGCAATGAAATTATAAAATCTCAAGTCAAATTGTTATTCCCATGCTTCCCCTGCTTTAAAGTATGTTCTTAGTTGAAGTTGTTGGCTGTGAAGCCCCACTGCAAGACTTTTGTAGTTGATAGTTGCTTTATCTATTGAGAAGCTTATTTATGTGGAGATGGATCACTTCTTCGCCCTAATAATGTATTTACATTCTTATCCAAAAAAAAATAATGTATTTACATTCTTATGAAAATTATATATGAACAAGAAAGAAAAAACTGGGAAAATTTTGTCTATTTAGATGTTTTAGTTGTCAATAGTCATTAGGTTAAGTGGTTCTTGCAGTGTCCTGATTTGACAGTGACATCTGAGGAAAAAGTACTCAATGCAATCTTAATGTGGGGTTTAGAAGCAAGTGAATCGTGTGGGTGGATGGCGGTAGACGAACTTCTGACATTTTCAAACCCTGATATCCTTTTCGGGGAGAGACTTCAATCAGTACAGGATTTGCTTTCGCTCGTGCGATTCCCATTACTTCCATATGCCTTGTTGGAGAAGGTATGCAGGTTGCAGTTAATTAGATTCTTGAGTTCATGATTAAATTAAGAACTTTCTGACTCTTGTTTCATATGATGATCATACCAGTTGGAGAACAGCAGTATTAGCAGGAAGATTCACACCTTTAAGAATCTTGTGAGTGAACCATTTCCTTTGGTTTATAAATTTCGACAGTAATAATAAGAGAAGATAACATCAATCCTTGAAAACTGACAATTTTCTTCTGTTGAACTTTATCAGGTGAAGGAGGCTATTGACTTTGTGAAAGTTAAATCTACATCTAGGCCAGAGTACAAGAAAAAGAACAAGTAACGTGCCTTTTTTTTTACTGCTCGTTCTATTCTTTTTGCGTATGATTTCATATTTCTTCAACATATCCTGGTAAGTTTAAGATGTAAAGGATGAAAATAAATCACGTTGTGCTTAGTGAAATCGAGATGAACATGTTTACGGCTTCGATATATGAGTTTCATATAACAAGATTATCTGCCATTCATGTGCTAGTAACTACTTTTAACGACTCAATTGTTACAATTATTGTAAAACCAGAGACTAAATCACAAGAAAAATAAATAGAAGAATCAAAATAGGGGACTTCATAGTAGGGACGGGCGTGGTTATCCCGAGTATAGTGGAGCAAAGCTCCAATTTCCAGTAATATTGAAGCGATTAAGCGCCTTGAAAGATTGATCCGGAATTTCCTATGGAAAGGCAACATTGATAACAAAGGCCTGCTTCTCATTAACTGGCAAGCGGTTACACTCCCACAGGAACAAGGTGGTCTCGACATTGGGAATATGAAAATTAAAAATGAGGCTCTTCTGTCAAAATGGATATGGAGATATAGCCAAGAAAAAGACGCCTGATGGAAAAGATTTATCGATGCTAAATATGGCCAATCTACTTGTATAAACAAGCCTGCTCTGATTTCCAACAAGGCATACAAAGGCCCATGGAGGTTCATATTAATGATGCGGAATAAGACCCTTGACATGATCTCCTATAAGAATAGGAATGGGAATGCTATCCTTTTTTGGGAAGATGTTTGGATTCATGAGTCTCCATTGGCAATTAAATTTCCGATCATACATTCCTTATCTAAAAGAAAAGGAACTGTGGTGAGCTCATTGTGGAATCAGGATCAGTCGACATGGGACCTGGGGCTTAGACGGAATTTGAAGGATGAGAAAATTTAAGAATTTTGCGTCTTGACTTTGCATTTAGATTTGGCGGTTCTTATTGATGGCCATGATTTGGCAGTATGGAGGGAGAACCATCTGGTATATTTACGGTTAAATCTATGATGAAGGTCTTGTCCAACTGGCCCGTGGATCAATCAATCAATCTATATGAGCCTATTTGGAGGGGTAAATATCCGGAAAAAATCAAATTTTTTATGTGGGAACTTTCACACGAAGCATTATTGACAAATGACAAGCTGCAAAGGAGGCTTATGAATAGAGCCTTATCCCCCCATTGGTGCACTATTTGCAGGAATGGATCTGAATTCATTCCACACTTGTTCAGCACGTGCACCTATGCATCCAGATTTTGGAATTTTATCAGAGATGCTTTTTATTGGCCAATCACTTTACAACCGGATCCAAACTCATTGTTATTTAACACACTCTTGGGCCACCCATTTAAGAAGGAGAAGAAAATACTGTGGGAACACTTTATTATAGCATTTTGTTGGAACATTTGGCTGGGGCGAAACAGGAGGATC
This sequence comes from Sicyos baderoa, assembly GCA_037832685.1. Lineage (NCBI taxonomy): Eukaryota > Viridiplantae > Streptophyta > Magnoliopsida > Cucurbitales > Cucurbitaceae > Sicyos > Sicyos baderoa. The sequence continues at coordinate 412,853 of JBBMEF010000023.1, forward strand.
TTCAAGGATAAAAAATCCACTTACGAGAATTTTTTGGACACCATTACTATTAATGTTATATCCTGGTGTAAATTTAATCCGCTATTTTATTCTTATAGTTTTGAAACATTACTTAATTACTGGAGATCGTTTATGTGATCACCTGTAATCTATATCTATATTTTGTAATTTCATAATCAATGAAATTGTTTCTTACCAAAAAAAAAAAAAAAAAAATTCCGGGGTTATTTTATTTCTTGCAAGTAATATCTGATGGGGTTATTTTATTTCTTCACGAGATTACATACAATTTTTGTTAAATTTCTAGAATAACCTTGTTGGGAATATTTTGCTGTAAATCCTCCAATCTGTTCAATATTCTCTGTTTCTTGTTAAGTAACTTCTGACAGCAATTTGTCAAGTAGAACATTTTTTCATATGAGCAATTGAACGTTCATTTGTAGTTGTATCAAGTTTTCTTGTTGTACTATTCTCAGTGTGAGATTTCAACATAGACGGTCTAGTTATAAGGAGCTACAGTACATCTGCGATGGGGATAGCAATGGAGTTCTATACTTTGCTGGTACCTCATATGGAGAACACCAGTGGGTTAATCCCATTCTTTCGAAGGTAGGTTCTCGAGCTTCTCGGCGTTCTTTTTCTCAGTATTATGTAGATTTGTGGCTGAAAGTTTCCCATTCCGCCTTACTTTTCAGAAAATTACTATTACAGCAAGCAGTCCACCTTCAAGGTACACAGATCCAAAGGTTCTGGTATCGAGAACTTACCAGGTAATGCGGATGACGCATTTGTATTGAACGTCTATTTTAGTGGAGAATTCTCTGTTAACGGGTTGATTGTGGATGAAACTTAGGGAACTTCCTTTGCTGGCCCTCGCCTAGAAGACGGGCAAACTTATTCGTGGTGGATGGTTGATATTGGTGAAGTTCATCAGGTTTTTCTCTATTTTTTTTGTAGAACTGTATAAAATGTGTTAACATTTCAACAAAGATGAGAGCTTTTTGCCTTATAAACACGCATGGAAAGGACTTGAGTACTTGACTGTGCACCTGAATTATGAACCATCCAGTTGCTTTTAGGGTCAATCATAAGCCTTCCTTTTCCAAACAAACCATTTTTAATACTTGAGAATCAAAATGGAGTAATCAAGTTACAAGATTTATTGCCCCTGCTAGGCTTTCGATTCCTTTGTTTTTAAGTTAAACTCGAGTCAAGCGATATTTCTTTCCGGGTGCAGCTGATGTGCAACTACTATACATTGAGGCAAGATGGGTCAAGAGCATTCATCAGATACTGGAATCTCCAGGTAAAGTCCATCCTCTCTTCTCTCCTCCTTTCTCTTTCATCATATTTTGACATTGTCATATACGCATTTGTTCAGGGATCATTCGACGGTAAAACTTGGACGAACTTGCGAGTACACGAGAACGATCAGACTGTGTGCAAACCTGGTCAGTTTGCATCATGGCCAGTAACAGGACCGAACGCTTTGCTGCCGTTTAGATTCTTCCGTGTTCTTCTCACAGCTCCAACTACTGATGCTTCAAATCCATGGAACTTGTGCATTTGCTTTCTGGAACTATATGGCCACTTCCTCTAGATTTATGCGCCATATTCCTTCTATGCTCAGTTCTTCCCGTTCGAGATGTAAATTATACAGGTTCTGCTGCAGAATAAAAGGCTTTGAGGTGTTCCTAAGGACTTTTTGAAATCAGATCTTTGGGAATTAAGGATTTTTGGTGTTTGGTTATGCAGAAGAATAATACTAGATGTTTGGGTATAATAAGAGGCTAATCCTAGCTTATGGTTTGAGTTTTTAGTTTTTTGTCTTAGTTCCTAGATTTTTTTTTTACAAGTCAAGATGAAAATCCAATTAAACCAAATTAATTGATCTTGGCTATCTTTTTTTGCTTTTTAGAACACTGAACGATCTTAACCACCATGTTGCTGCATCATCTACAAGTATCTATACATTTCTTGGCATAGCTAAGAAAGAAAATGGTGCCGCCCTTGTTGATTGATAATTTACCCTAATGTTGGTCGATAATTTACCCTAATTTATTATGGTCTCGTTTGATAACTATTTGATTTTTTATTTTTGAAATTTAAGCCTACAAGAAATATCTTACCATATGTTTATTCTTATTTGATATTAACATCTCACCTATACTTGTAGAAACCAAATCAAAATTTTGAAACAAAAAAAACTTTTAAAAGCTTGTTTTTGTTTTTGAAAGTTGATTATCATTTACCGACTTTTTTAAAGAAAGATAAATATATTGTAGAAAATGTGGGACAAATTGTAAAAAAAATGAGTAAGAATAAGTTTAAATTTCAAAAACCAAAAACATAAAATCAAATGGTTATTAAATAGGGTCTAAATTTTCATTTGATAATCATTTCGTTTTTGATTTTCTGTTAAAAAGAAAAAAAAGTAACTTTTAGAAATAAGTTTTTGTTTTTGTTTTTAAAAAACATAAAAAAATAAAGAATAAAATGTGTAGTTTGAAAACAAAAAAACAATTATCAAACATGTTTTTTTGGTTTTTAATTTTAAAAATAGAAAATTAAAATGAGTTATCAAATATATACCGTTATTATTTTTTAAAACAAAAAATCAAAAATAAAAAATTAAGAAACAAAAAAATAAAAATCGAAATGATTATCCAACGAAAACTAAATTATACTAATTTAAGTTGATTAATAATTTAATATTAAAATAAAAAGTATTAAACTTCGATTTAACAGGCATTCTAAAATTTCCAAGCCGTAAAAGAGGGGGTGATTGATATAATTAAATTTACCGATCCACCAACTAGGATTTGCTACTTGTACTCCTCCCAAGAATCAAACCATAACAGTTGGACGATATGCAGAAAACAGAAAAAACAGAAAAAACATAGCAGAAACTTTTTGAGTAAAGCAGTCAAAATCAAATTTCATTCTATTGGGGTCTTGTTTACGTTTGATACATACCTAAAGAGCTACCGAAGGAAAGGGATGCAGTCTCTCCCTACATACATAAGGATGAGCAAGGGGGTAACGAAACGTTCAATCTAAACATAAAATGGGCTCTGATAATACTCAACAAAATGGAATAACGCATAGCTTTCTTCAGTGTTGAGGGTATCAATATTCCCCAAATGGCTAACAAGGCTTCAACTAAGAACATAACAAACTATATTCACCTTCGGGCGGATGGCGCAGCACTTCCACGCCCAGCAGCTTGAGCCTAAACAAAATCGAGGTTACCGCAGTATTAGTTTTTGGATATCTACTCATGAATACAATAATTTGTGAAGCACTCTAATTGTTATACTTCTTAATCTTATCGCCAACCTAATTTTTAAACCTATGTACAAAAAGTATATTTGGAAGCCCGTCATTTTGAACACCATTTTATTTGTCTGTTTCTTTTTGGGTTAGAGAACAACTAAATCTGGCTCAAATTGAGCCACACATAGGTAGACTTGAAAATATAGGTGATGTCAAAGCATCATTTAAATTGCTCTCGTAAGAAAATAAAGATAGAAATCTGGTATTGAACTTACTTTAGCTCGCATAGCAACAGCCCTGCCCCTGCCAACACCAAGTGAAGCGCCCTTGCCCTACAAGATTTAGGGTTTAGGGAAGAAACAAGGGTTAGGAAAAAGATAAAGCAAGCAAAGATTCCATGTTAAAAATCATAGGATTTTAGTTGAAATACCTTAATTCTAGCATCAAGACGCTTGAACATTGGAGCATTCTTCAGCATGTCTGGTATGACCATAAACCTATCATGCATAAACCGATGTCAGCATTGCATGCCAACCAATTACCAAATCTAAAAACAATCCCCATGAATGAGAACTAAGAAAGTGATTGAATTATAATACAAGGGTTGGAACAGATACCTGACTTTGCTGCCTCGAATGAAAACATGCTCAAGCTGCGAGACTTTCCCATCCTATAGAAGAAAACACATAAACCATCATGGAGTGGCTCAAGTGGTCAAAGAGGGCATTGGGGTGCATGAGGTGATGTGTTCAATCCATGGTGGTCACCTACCTATGAATTAATTTCCTATACGTTTCCTTGACATCCAAATGTTATAGGGTTGAGCGGTATGTCCCGTGACATTAGTCGAGGTGAGCACAAGCTGGCCCGGACAATCACAGATATCAAAAAAAAAAAAAAAAAAAACACATAAAGTGAACCTGAAGAACATGACTCTCAACTATATACATGCAAGCAAGGGGGGAAAACCTCAGAGACATTGAACAACAGCTATAATATTAGCAAAACTCTCGGAGATAAAACAACGAAAAACTGTAAAACTTCATGCATTCGATAAAATTATAGAAACCATCTTTGTTCCCATTAATCAATATGAATCTATGATAATGGAAATCTCACACATTCAATTTGGTGGTTGTGAATTGTATACTAATAAACCATCATGGAGTGACCTAATCGTCAAGAGGGTCTTACGGAGCTGAGAAGTGATGGAGTTCAATCCATAGTAACCACCTACATAAGAATGAATTTCCTCTAGATCCATAGTAACCACCTACTTAGGAATGAATTTCCTCTAGATTTTCTTGACATCGAAATATGATGACATTAATTCAGGTGAGAGCAAGCTGAACCAAACACGAATGTCAAAAAAAAAAATTGCATAGCAATAAAGTTGCAACTAAACAGCGCACTCAACAAAGTAACCAATGCGCACAATTAACATTTGACCCTAGTTGATTTAATCGATTCAAATTTTCTTACCTATTGAACATACATTGTTTGGATGTCAAGGAAACAATAATTCCTAGGTAGGCGACGAACATAAATTGAACCCGCACTCGTGGCCACTGGCCATTAATCAATTCCAATTTTAGATCATAAAAAAATGAAGGATGACAGCGTATGAAAGTTATAAATTCCTAGAAACTGCGCAAAGTTAGGGTTAATACAAAGTTGAAAGAGTGCGTAAACATAAGGATTGGAGTGACAAACAGAAATTTTATAATCTAAGGATTCGCAAAAACGAAAAGAAAAGAAAAGAGGGGGACCTTGGCGGTGAAGGTGATGTTTTCGAGCTGGCAGTTCCAGTTATCCTCGCACTCGATCATGCTTCCTCTGTAAAGCTCGCCGCTTTTGAGCTCCACCGACACAATGTGGCCCGCCGCCTCATGGAGTAGCTTCACCGGAATTCCCAAGCTCCGGCTCATCGCTTCTCTCTGCAAATCTCAAATCTCAAATATCAAAATCTCCCTCTAAAACCCTAACCCCTCTTTAGTCCAACGGCGCCGTTTCTCACGATAATTATTTATTTCATTTCATTTTTTTTATGAGCACAAAATACTTACTCACCCTTATAACCACGTATTTTTACTTTATTAAAAGAATTGATATTGATTAATGAAGAAAGAAATGTAAAAACGTAAAAATATGTGGTTGTAAAATGGGTAAGAATTTTCAAAATACGTAAGTATTTCTCTTTTTTTTTATCTAATGTAAACGTCATTAATCATTTTGTATTTTGTTTATTCTTCCAACTTGGGTGAGTTTATGTTCTAAAAGAAAAAAGAAAAATATTTGGGTGAGTTTAAACTTTTAAAAAATAACTAGAGATACCGATTTTTTTTTCCTTCTGGCTAGATAGATGATTATAGGTAATGAAGGAGTAAGTGAGATGTTGATTTTATTGTTCGGTAATTCAGTTCAACATTATTGTTACTAGTTTGATTTTGATAATGGGTATTTGACTCTTAAATGATAGAGTATTGATGATTATACATTCAAATATTGATTTGATATTCTAGGCCCATCTTATTTTATTTTTTAATTAAACATATTTTGATTCAAATAAGTTTCATCGCACAGAAATTTAGTAGCATTAGTATACACCTAAGGTGTGTTCATCAAGGGAAATGATAATGATTAAGGTAGAGATGAGAATGATGAGAAAAATAAGGAGGAGATTGGTTATAAAAGATAATTATTTATGTTTGAAGTGGATGTAATGATTATGGGAAGAATTATTATTTGTGTTTGTAAAGAAGGTAATGATTAGGAGAAAAATAATATAATGAATATGATGAGAGAGAAAAAAAGAGTAATGTGGTGTATGAAAAGTTGTTGGAGAAAATAAACCGTAGTTAAGGGGAGAATGAAAAAAATGACTTTTGGAAAACATGATTATGCGAGGGAATGATTCTCGATTGCCCAAACACGAACAATCATCTCCATTCTCATTATCTCTCTTATTCTTGGTGGCCCAAACACTCCACTAAGAGGTCATGAATTTATTTGTAAAAGAAAAATATAGATTATAGGTTCAAATCTTCTCAACACATAATCTTAAAAAAATAATAATAATAATAAAAGCATCTTCTTTTTTCATTCGTCTTCTAACTGCTTTTTATTCTCTTTCCCACCAACTTTTTGTACAACACATCACTATTTTTCATTATATCATATTCATTATTTTATTTTTATCATAATTCATCTCTTTCCCCCAAATAAAAATAATCATTCTCTTCGTCTCAAACACAAATAATCATTCTATTCATTATCATTTTCTTTCTTATTCTCTCTCCGATTATTATTCCTCCATAATTATCACTTTTCTTCCCTAAACATACCATGAATGAAGTTTTTTAATTCTAACTAAATTTTAAGATGCAAAATATATAT
>JBBMEF010000023.1:423153-437890 GCA_037832685.1 Sicyos baderoa
TATTAGGATTAGGAAATAGATTATTAATTAAGGATTCCTTTTAGGATTAGGGAAAAGGATAAGTCTATAAATAGGATCGTTTAGGTCATTGTTTAATTATCCAAGAACTTGAGGCTTGTATGCTCTGGTTCTTGGGAACAAAGTATTGATAAAGATTCATTATTCTTTTCACTCGTGTTTATTCTCCTCTCAAACAAGCCTTTCCCCCTTCTTTTTCACCTTACCAAACAAAAAGATGTGGCTGTTAATGAAGTTTGACAAAAAGAGGAAAATTATTTCTTATCAGAAAATAAGACATCGAATTTGCATTTTGCAAATACCATCCAAACTTTACTTTCTTCAAACGTATCTTCACTTCTAAAGCTCAATTTCCAAAAAAAAAAAAAAAACTTCCATAAGAATTGTAGGAGTTCGAAATGTTGTATTTCTTTTTCTTCACTTTTTGAGTAGTTTACTTATGATGTTTTCTCCATGGAATAACTTTGTTTTTCTTTCTTTCTACATCCTTTTTTGCAGCCAAAGTATTTACCAAGCTTCATTCGGTAAGAAAAACTTTTCTTCTAATTACCTCACTTCACTTTCTTGACTCAGAGTCAAATAATTAAACTCTAGATTTTAATGACTACTTATTTTACTTTTTTTTTCTTTCAGGAAACAGTTACAAACTGGTGCTGATATAGTTACAGGAACCCGATATGTGAAAGATGGGGGTGTACATGGATGGAATCTTATGCGCAAACTAACAAGTAGAGGAGCTAATGTTCTTGCCCAAACACTTCTATGGCCTGGTGTATCAGATTTAACTGGATCTTTTCGGTATTCCAATTTTTCTTTTTTGTCAATTTAACTATTGAATCAATCGTTCATACTTCTATAATTATTAATATTTTTATTTATATCTATGTTGTAGGCTCTACAAGAAATCGGTGCTTGAAGATATCATTAGTTCAGTTGTAAGCAAGGGATATGTTTTTCAAATGGAGATGATAGTTCGTGCTTCAAGAAAAGGTTATCACATTGAAGAGGTAGAGCTGTGTCCTGTGACAATATAATTGTTATTTTAAATGATCTTTTTTGCTTTAGTTCTTATTATGAAAAAAAAACCATTGCATGTGTAATTATGTCGCCATATTTGACCACCATGTTTTTGTTAAAAATGCCTACTTCTAGTGCTTTTTGTTTTTTGTGAAATGCTGCATTTAGTGCCTAGAAGAACTGACATAGTGCCTTGTATTGTGTGCTACCAACCACATGGTTCAAATTTCTAGTTCTTTTGGCCGATAGATAAAAGTGCACTAAATTTCTTGCTGAATTTGAAGAATCTTTATTTTAAGACTACCCATGGTTATTCCCCCGGGGTTTAAAGGAGCAAAAGCTCCAAGTTCCGGGATCATAAAGAAAAAAAAGACTATCCATGATTAATAGGGAATAGATAGACACTTCAACCATTATCGGTTGGTTTAGTAGTCTATGAGGGCCTTCGAGATCTAACAGGTTATGGGTTCAATTCAAAGTGGCCAAATCCACGGTGGCCACCTATCTAGGAAACAATCCTATGGATTTTTTTTGATATTTAAATGTTGTAGAGTTAGACGGTATGTCTCGTTAGAATAGTCGTAGTGCGTGTAACCCGACTCGAAAACCCACGAGAGAGATAGTTGCCTGTCATTGGATCTCGAACGCCTTAGTCAAGTGTTTGAACAGAATGTTGTCTTTTCATTTTTTCTTGTGTTTTTCATATTCTTTGTTGCTGTTTTTGTGTATGGGCCATATTTGATGGGAAAGTTTGAGATGAGATTTTGTGTTAAATTGCGGTGTACAGGTTCCAATTACGTTCGTCGATAGAGTGTTCGGAAGTTCGAAGCTTGGAGGATCTGAAATTGTAGAGTATCTGAAAGGTCTCTTGTATCTTCTGATCACCACATGATACTTCAAATATAGTGAGTTTATTGAGTTGCTGCCAGGTAAACTTCTTGTTAGGTACCCATCACCACCCCAGGCTTCTTCTGTAAAATTGAGATGATTGCTTTTACGAAATACTTTTCATATTAAGCCTTTTCCCGCAATTTTCCATCAATTCTCAACTAGGAGAGCTTAATTGGATCATAGTGCCATTATCATAATTTGTTTTTAGTTCAATAACACAGTTGATGCACGATTTAAAATTTGAATTCATGATCTCTTCGCCATAGACACATATTTTATACCAATTATACTAATACTCTTGATGGCATCTCATTAGTTACTATATTCCATCTTTATTTTGAAGGATATACCTCCTTTGACTGTCATAATATAATTGCAGGTTTTTTATCCTTTTCTTTTTCTGTCTTCAGTGTACGACATTTAATTTTCAATTTTTTTTTAGAGAAAAAAGTTTTTATAGTATAATAGAGAATTGGGAAAATAACATATCTCATGCTTTCTAGAGAAAAAAACTGATTTTTCTTTAAAAATCTTTACAAATATCAACTTTTTTAAACAAAAAAAAAAAACTTAAAATGTATCTAGTTTAGTTTAGTGAAAGACTATGGCTCAAATGATGTTTTTTCTCAAAAACATAGTCCTAAAAATTGTATTAATTCCCTTTTTAAAAAAATTGCACAAACACTAAGCTTCGTTTGATAACCATTTGGTTTTTAACAAGTATCTTACCATATATTTTTTGTTACTTGGATATGTACCTCTCACCTATATTTTTAGAAAAAAAAAAAAAAAAAAAACCTCTAAAAGTTTATTTTTATTTTTAAAAGCCGGTTAGTATTCACCTACTTTCTTAAGAAAAGATGGATATATTATAGGAATGGTGGAACACATTGTAGGAAATTTGAGTGAGAATAGCTTAAATTTCAAAAACAAAAAATAAAAAACTAAGGCCTCTTTTGATAACCATTTAGGCCCCGTTTGATAACCATTTGGTTTCTTATTTTTTGTTTTTCAAATTTAAGCCTATTTTCTCTCAAATTTCCTACAATTTGTTTCATCCTTTCTACCATGTATATATCTTTCCTTAAGAAAGTAGGGGAAGACCAACCAACTTTTAAAAACAAAAAAAAGTAGCTTCCCAAAATTTGTTTTTGTTTTTAAAAGTTGGTTAATATTCTCCTACTTTCTTAAACAAATATGGATAAATGGTAGGAATGATGGAACACATTGTAGGAAATTTGAGAGAGAATATGCTTAAATTTGAAAAACCAAAAACAATAAATCAAATGGTTATCAAACGGGGCCTTAGTTTTTTGTTTTTGATTTTTGAAATTTAAGCATATTCTCACTCAAATTTCCTACTATGTGTACCGCCCTACTTATAATATGTTCACATTTTCTTAAAAAGTAGGAGAACACTAACCAACTTTTAAAAACAAAAAAAATAGGTTTCAAAAGTTTGTTTTTTGTTTTTAAAAGTTGGTTAGTATTCTTAAGGAAAGATGGATATATGGAAGGAAGGGTGGAACACATTGTAGGAAATTTGAGTGAGAATAGGTTTAAATTTCAAAAACTAAAAACAAAAAACCAAATGGTTAACCATTAATATTCTAAAATTGAATTGGAAAATTTTCAAAATATGTAATAAAAATTAAGTAAATTTATAATTAATAAAATCACAGTTAAAACCTTATAATTTAAATCTCAAAACGCATGTGATATTATTTTTATTGAAAAAATTTTCTTAAATTTTTATTTATGTTAGAAGTTATTCCTAATCGATCTTTATTCAGATGAAATCTAATTAAGTTAATTTTTTTTTTTTTTTAATCTTTTGCATAGAGATTTATATGATTAAATATCAAATACATTTAAAGTTATATATATTTTTTTGAGGAAGAATACATTTAATTTTTTATTTTTTTTTTGAGAAACACATTTGAAGTTATTAATCACAAAGAAGAATACATCAATTAAGCATATTGTCAGAATAGCATGTTATTGTAGTTGTAACAGGTTCTTGTACAAGTTCTGAAAAACAAATGCAACCATCCAAATATGCTATGCTACCTTTTAAATTCAATGTCGACCTTTGTCCTGATCACTTGCAAAGCAACTAACTTGAGAAAGACTTTCAAAACTTTCATTTTTTTTAGTAGACGATGCTTTTACCATCCGTGTTAATTTAGTACGAGGAGGATTTTATTAGTTTAATCTATAGTGACTATACATAAGCTGACCCGAGAATTCATTAATATTATAAGAAAACAAAATTTAAATAAATAATAATAACAACCTTTTATTTGTAAATGTTCCCAACAACTTTCTTTTATATATATATATATATAATCATCAGGGAATTGTTGGAAAATCTCATGAAACAACCTCTAATACTGATTCCAACATCAATTTTGTCATAAAGAAAAAGTTATTTTAAATGCATTATAATTTATTTTCAAATATAAAAATATACTATAAATTTACCTGGTCTAATTCTACTTTGATGAATTTGATCTACACCATAGTATTTAATTAAAAAATAATTTTTTACGAGTTTCTTTCCCATCAAATTAAAATATAAGAAATAATTCAGTTGGTTATGAGCAATAAGCTGGCTCAATTACATACCATTTGTTTAATTGGAATTCATCTTTTGGTTATCAGTATATAAAAACCCTTATAGCATATTCTTGGCAATGACAAAGAGTCGTTTTCTTCAATATTGTGTAACTTAGCTCTATACAAATTTAATTTGAGTATCTTGGGAAAGAAGACCACAAATTCTACACATAGGATACTATTACTCTCAAAAAATGAGAGCCAAATATTGATTATCGGGATCAAATCTATGATCGTGATGTAGAATTGAATTATCGCAAAATAATAAAACTAACGTACTAATGAATATTTTTTTATAAAAATTAATCACAGGATTGATTGAAAAAAGCTCGGCGGGAAATGCGAAAGTGAAGGGTACGAATAAATTTTCTCATGCAACGTCAACATAATTATTTTTCATTATATCATTTGTTTCCAACAAAATTAACACCATTTAGTCTCATATCTCATATTTAGACTGTTTTTCTTTTGTCTTTTGTCTTTTGTCTTTTTTTTTTTTTTTTTTTTTTTTTTTTTTTCTTACTATCATTTGTTTCCAACAAAAGTGAAGATCTAATTGTTATGTCCTCCACCTCAATAGGTCCGCTGAGTGTTAAGTGTATACTAATTGTTACGGTCTTGTTTATCCATTTGGGGTTGCATTTTTTGAAGTACATGCCCTTGGACCCATTTTCATTATGGTTTTATGTTTCGTGTTATATAGTAATATGATAATTTTTTTGTTTTAATTTGCAAGAATATTACTTTCAATACGTGTCATAATATATTATAAGAGATAGGATTAGTCGTTTGAGTCTTCCTACTAATTGTATATTACTACAATATCGTAGGATGTTATGAATTTCTATTGTTGATCAGGCATATTATTGTTTTCCAACACAATTCAAACATAATTTATCTAGAAAATTTGTTATGTATACCAACTTCAGGACTCTCTATTCGAATTATAGCATACTTTTATTAAAAATTCGTTTATTCCAAAATTCTAAGTGATTGAACTCAATCAATAACTAGTGATTGAACTCAATCAGTTTGTTAAGTGATTGAGCTCAACTAATTGAGTTTAATCACTAGTTATTGATTGAGTTCGATTGAGTTCAATCACTCAGAATTTTGGTATATATGTAATTATTTTCAATTTTGTGCTATAGATACAATTTTTTAGCTAATTTTTGTTATACATCAAAAATCCCCATTTGACAGAATATAAAGTATTAAATTATGAAAAAAAAATGGTTTTTTGATATTTAAACCATCTCCTTCCTATTAACTTTACAATTTGATAACAGAACTTCCATTATGTTTTCTAGAAAAAACTTCCATAGGATATTAACTTTTAAGTTATACTTCTCTCTTAAGATTCTTTTTTTTTTTTTTTTTTTTTTGACAGCAGTTCTCTCTTCTTAAATGATATTAAATAAAACTAACATTATATGTATAGGTTTTTTATTGTTATTATTGTGACATTATAGTCTAGCGTTTTTTGTTTCTTTAGTTGTTTAAATTTTAGAGTTATTGTTTATTGTTGGTTATATATAAGTTGGCGGGTGTAGAGCAGTAGAATCAACAATTTGGTTTCCTCCTTTTGAATATCAATGGACGGAATGGACCGATGCTCTGCCAATTACGCTCCTCTCACTCCGATCACCTTCTTGGAGCGCGCCGCCGCCGTCTACGGCCAAAGACTCTCTCTCGTCTTCGGAACTCTCAGCTACACTTGGATGCAAACACTCAACCGATGTACCAGACTCGCTTCCGCGCTAGTTCAACTCGGAATCTCTCGCGGCAATGTGGTAATTATGTTTGCTTTTCTTCGATATTTCGATTGTTTTTGTGGCATTTGCTTTGTTAGTATCTGGATGTGGCTGTTTATGTTGATTCGGATTTAATGGAATTGAAGTTAACATCATTGGAGAAAAAAGTTGAAACATTGAATATGATTTGTGAGATTGTGCATTGTAAATCACTGAAGATTAGTGGATGTATAGTTTTCATTTTGAAGCACAGCCACTGAATTCTTGCTGTTGCTCTCTACTGATTTCGAATTAATTCTGTTTTGTGTATTTGAGAATCACCCCTCGTAACTTTGTTTTTGAACCTCTCCCAAAAGACCTCGTATCAACGGAGGTGTTGTCCCCTCCTTATATATACAAGATCTTTCCCTTATCTTAGCGGGATATATAACTTTGCTTGCTCTACAATAATATATTGTGTATGCATTTAGTTAGACTAAGCTAGTGTTTTGGCATAATAAGATAATTCTGTTGAGTAGGTAGCTTCTTTGGCGCCGAACATTCCTGCTATGTATGAGCTTCATTTTGCTGTACCAATGGCCGGTGCGGTTCTTTGCACGCTCAACATTCGCCACGATGCGGCAATGGTTTCTACATTGCTGAGCCATTCAGAAGCCAAAATCATTTTTGTAGACTACCAATTTGTACCTACTGTTAAAGGAGCAATCGAAATTATGTCCAATACAAGAGAAGAGCTGCCTCAGGTTGTCGTTATCAAAGAGTATGATCAGCATTCCACGTATGCCGATGGATTCGACTCGACTTCAGATGATTTCGAGTTCGAGAGCCTCTTAGAAACTGGAAAACTCGATTTCGAGATCCGACGTCCTCAAGATGAATGGGATCCGATATCTGTTAACTATACTTCAGGCACAACATCAAGGCCGAAGGGTGTTATTTACTCTCATAGAGGGGCTTATCTCAATACCATATCCACAATTCTTATCAATGATATGGCCTCAATGCCTGTGTATTTGTGGACTGTTCCAATGTTTCATTGCAACGGATGGTGCTTCACTTGGGGCGTGGCTGCACAGGGCGGCACAAACATCTGCCAAAGAAACGTGACTGCTAAAGAAATCTTCGCCAATATTTCTCAGCACAAGGTCACTCACATGGGCGGTGCACCAACTGTCTTGAACATGATCATCAACGCACCAATCACCGAGCAGAAGCCGCTTCCGAAGGCTGTAACCGTGATGACGGGCGGTGCTCTACCGGCTCCTCACATACTCTACAAGATGAAAGAGCTCGGATTCGTTACCGTCCATGCATACGGCTTAACCGAAACACACGGAGCAGCAACAACTTGCAGCTGGAAACCCGAATGGGACTCACTTCCGGAAGATAAGCAGGCGAAGCTGAAATCCCGGCAAGGACTGCAACATATTGGGCTTGAGGGAGTGGACATAAAGGATCCAATGACCATGGAAAGTGCTCCAGCTGATGGGAAAACCATAGGGGAAGTTATGTTCAGAGGCAACACTGTGATGAGTGGATATCTGAAAGATCTCAAAGCCACACGAGAAGCTTTCGATGGCGGATGGTTTCGAAGCGGGGACTTGGGAGTTAAGCATCCCGATGGTTACATTGAATTGAAGGATCGCTCGAAGGACATTATAATTTCGGGGGGCGAAAACATTAGCTCCATTGAAGTTGAATCTGTGCTTTACAACCATCCATCAATTCTCGAAGCTGCTGTTGTGGGAAGGCCGGATGATCATTGGGGTGAAACTCCATGTGCTTTTGTGAAGTTCAAAGATGAATGCACTGCTTTTGAAGAAGAGATTATAGAGTTTTGCACACAAAATTTACCTCATTATATGGCTCCAAAAACTGTTGTGTTTAGAGATTTACCAAAAACTTCCACTGGCAAAATTCAGAAGTTCATTCTCAAGGAAGAGGCCAAGGCTATGGGCACCCTTACAAACAGGTTCACAAAATAATAACTCTCTAATGAACCAAATCAAGTATTCATCACAAGGCTCATTGCACCCACTTAAATTCACCAAACTTAGGTAAATGTACTAAAATAATATTAGTTTTGAGATAAATGAAATTGACTTGATTTTCATTTATTCCATTTAATCAATTTCTTATGTTCCCAATTATTTTTAACTAAAATAAGGGTTGATTTTATTATACACTCAGTTAAACGCTACAATTACAAGTTTGATGTTAAAAATTGATGGTTGACACTCACTCATTCTAGAAAGTAATATCTTTTAAGTAAAATTTCTCATTCCCACTTCTCATTTATATTAAAATAAAATCTTTAAATTATAAATTTGAATGTCATCAAATTAAATTTTAAATTTTTATTATTAAAAAAAATTAATAACTAAATAAATACCTTTGTTACGAAATCAATCAAAGGAATTTTGTTAGTGAACAATCATGAAGATAGACGAAAGATTTGGTTCATGAGCTTGTGGACAATGCTTATCCTAAATTAGGCCATTATCTAAATTAAGAATGTTTCATATATACTCCGAAAATCGATTCGACCAATCAAATCGACTAAACTGATCGACTTAATCGACCGGCTGGTGTTGGTTTAGTTTTTTAAGAAATTGATAGGTCGGCTCAGTATCAATTTTCACCGAAAACCGACACCGACCCATGAACACTCCGGATCCAAATTAAGCAAAAAAGAAAAAGAAAAAGAAAAAGTATATAAAAAAAGTAGAAAATTAGTAGGAAGTGACATGCAAAAGAAAGAGAAGGGTAGAATGGGAAATACGTTAAACAAGCATTGGCAGACCAAATGGGCCGGCGGCCCATAACTCTCCGACGAGTCGTTTAGACAATAAGTAAGCTATATATTAGTATTAATATTTGATTTCTGCGATTCCATTGTCGTTTTTGGACTGTCATTTTTTACAGAAAAAAAGATGAAGATTCTTCACCCATAGAGCTCACACAGATCCATTTTTCCCTTTCGATCTTTCCCACTTTTTCGCGTTTTCTTCCTCGGCCCAATTTCTCTCCTGGAGCTCTGATTCACAGAGATACACGAGCTTCGGTGGTCGCTGTCACCCGGAGCTATGGCTTTCCAGCGGCGGCGCAGCCTCTATTATCACCGCTTTCGATTCTTGATCCCCTTCATTTCGGCCATTTTTGGTGGCCTGCTTCTCGTCTTTGCATTTCTCTCTTTTATCGCTCCTTTCCCCGATGATTCCGATCACAACCGCCGCGTTCCTCCGGTATCTATTCTTGCGTTTTCATTGTTTTTCTTTTTAGATTCTAATTGCTGAGTGTTGTTGCGTGGAATAGGTTCAGTTCAATGCTGCTTCCGATGAGGAGATTGTAGTTTCGCATTTTCGCGTTCCGGTTAGGGTTTTCTCGAATTTTCTACTTTGGTGACTTTTTCCATTTCTGCTAGTTGGTGCTGGTGCTGACAGATCCTTGTTTGCTTCTAATGTAATTTCTTCCTTTTCAACCAGCGCAAAGGAGCGAGATCCGGCCGTGATCTTTGGACTTCCAGAAATGCCAAGTTCTTCTCTGGATGTAGTGATGCGAGCAACAAGTTTCCGAGTATGTATATGACAATTTCAAGCTTCTTCCTGTCCTTCACGCTGCTGATTAATATAATTTTATGTTGTATTCAGAACTGAAGTTTTTTTTATCGGTTTAACAATTGGTAGGAATTAAGTTACATTTTTTCGGATGATTAGATAATCGTTCTTAGTCTTTCAAAATGCTATCCTTTTTTTAAATACAAGTGAAAGAAAATGAATTCTTGTTAAGCGTTCAGCATTCTCATGGTATAAGGTTCTTATGGCCTCAGAAGAACTAATATTTTCCCACATTACTGCAGAAGCCAATGCTATTACACATTCGAATCGTTACTTGCTCATAGCAACCAGTGGAGGCTTAAATCAACAAAGAACGGGGGTAATGTTATGTTACTGGCTTGCATTTTAGTTGTTGAATATTTTGTATAAGATTGCTATACATTTAGCCGTATAGATCGATCGGGAGGATCCCAATGAATATTGACATTATAAATGATAACAGAGAAAATGGAAGTTTGAATTTGATGTGCTGTGAGTGGTCATAATAGGCACATCAAGATTTATATTGAAGAGTATTCATAGGCCAGATCGCTTTTGGCTATTGCCATATCAGTTGTGTATATCTTCCATAGCTGCAACACCCCGCTTTTAAATGCTATCAGACATTGTGTTATTGCCTATTCTTTTGGTACAATAATTGATTTGATTTCTTCTCCTCTAGCTGACTAAAGCTCCTAATGGCAGATAACAGATGCAGTTGTTGCAGCACGCATATTAAATGCCACGCTCGTTGTGCCTAAGCTTGATCAGAAGTCCTTTTGGAAGGATTCAAGGTTGGTCACATTTTATAAAATAACGGTAACTTCTGCTTTTAGTTGTCCTCGTTAGACTATAGAAGTGTGTTTGTTCTTTCTCGACAGCAACTTTTCAGAGATCTTCAATGTTGATTGGTTCATATCATTTCTGTCAAAAGATGTGAAAATCATTCATCAGCTACCAAAGAGGGGTGGGAAAACATGGAATACACACTCCATGCGTGTCCCGAGGAAGTGTAGTGAAAGATGTTATCAGACCCGTGTATTACCTGTTCTCTTGAAAAGGCATGTAAGTTCTCCGTTCTTGACCAATCATTTGATTACATAAACATGCTACTTTTAGCATTCTTTAGCTTCAATTATCAACGCAAGTATAGATTTTATTTGTACTTATTTCAATTGCATGCTTTTCTTAGAAATTTTGTACAGTGAAGTTTGTGACTTCTCATTTTTTGCCTTCGCTATGCCTCAAGATTACAATAATTCCTTAATGTATACTCAGAAGCTTTCATAATGTCAGGCTATTCAGCTCTCCAAGTTTGATTATAGACTAGCAAACAAGTTGGAGACAGATTTGCAGAAACTGAGATGTAGAGTTAACTACCATGCTTTGAAATTCACAGACCCAATACAGAAGATGGGTGACAATTTAGTCAATCGAATGCGGGAAAGAAGCAAGCATTACATTGCTTTGCATCTCAGGTACGTGGTGATAAGCCCTTGGTTCTATACCATTGTAGTTGTCATGACACATTGTTATACCATTGATATGTGGTTATTATAGCATACACTTGTTTCATAGGTGTGTATTGTTCACAAATGATTTTAAAGTTGTATAGTTCTCAATTGTTTCATTTAGTAAATGGACCACATATAAATATTTTAATAATTCATCAGAAATTGCTTCGATGGAATGAATTACTCATTTTTTATGTACCGGCCTTTTCTGTAGGTGTTCTTTTATAGTCTCCGGTCGCTCAAAATATAAACATTTCAATTTCTCTTACACTGTTACACATACTTACACCATCAAGCAAGATGGCTCTGCAAACAATTAAATTTCCTAGTCTGAGTGTAGGTTCTAAATTCTCATGTTCTGATGGTACTGTAGAATAACAATTTGTCGACTCTTGACTTCTTGCAATGCAAAGCATACCGAAGCTTTATTGTAGAATTGAGACATCAATTGTGATTTTGATCCCGCCATGTGTATTACCATAGGTTTGAACCCGATATGCTAGCATTCTCAGGTTGTTATTATGGTGGAGGTGAAAAGGAAAGGAGAGAACTTGGAGCAATTCGAAGGCGATGGAAAACATTACATGTAAGGCTCTAGTATTAATTATGTGAATCCATTCGTTTGATTTATGTACAGACAATCCAATGCTTATCACCAATATTTGCGAGCCAGTTGCAGCGAAATCAACCAGCCCAGTGGCTTTTGTGTTTTGATAATTATGGGAGCAATATTGCAGGTTCTTGGACTGGTTTGGCATACAATTATTCCTTTTTTGGGTAATATAGTAAATAGGGTAACTATAGTGGGCACTCTATAGAGAATTCATGTATAAACCAAAATTTGTCTCATGATATTGATACTTTCTGATATTCAAATAGGTCTATTATCTATATCTAACGTTGTAATTCGAACACAAGATGACAACCAAAGTAACACGTCTAGTAATGATATGATGCATAAAATTGCGTTGAATTTATTTCAGCAAGTAAGCAATCCTGATAAGGAAAGGAGGCATGGAAAATGTCCACTGACTCCAGAAGAGGTTGGTTTGATGCTGAGAGCACTGGGATATGGGCAGGACATCCATATCTATGTGGCTTCAGGAGAAGTATATGGAGGGGAAGAGACACTAGCTCCTTTGAAAGCACTTTTTCCCAATTTCCATTCGAAAGAGACCATAGCTTCCAAAGAGGAATTGGTTAAATTTTCTTCTTATTCCTCTCGCATGGCTGCACTTGATTTTATCGTCTGCGATGAGAGTGATGTATTTGTCACCAACAATAATGGAAATATGGCAAAAATATTGGCTGGAAGAAGGTGCGGAATTTCTCTCTTTAAACCCTCCCCCCCCCCCCAACAAAAAAAAGGAATATATATGTAGAACTCTTATCTGATGATTAATTTAAATTCTATTTCAGAAGATACTTCGGACACAAGCCGACTATTCGTCCAAATGCCAAAAAACTCTATAGGTTGTTTTTGAACAGAGCCAACATGACATGGGGAGCATTTTCCTCCAGGGTTAGATCATATCAGAGAGGCTTCATGGGGGAGCCAAAAGAGGTGCGGCCAGGCAGGGGCGAATTTCATGAAAACCCATCGCCTTGCATATGTGAAGATGCCAGTTCTCGTGTTGAGTCTGATTCAGGAGCCATAAAATATGGTAAGAGTGATATTACAACAAGGAGAGATGAGGCTACAACAATAGACGATGCAAACAAGGATTATGAGCCAGAATGGCCTGATTCAGAAGAAGAGGAAGATCAAGTTGATTTTCTAGATCATGGTACGGTCAATGCAACTTTGGATTATGATGCAAGTAACCCCGAGGAGCCTGAATTGGAAGAGATGCTCTCGGATTAAACAAGTTGTTTGCCGATCCTTACTCATGTTAGTACTTCACTAACCCTTCTTTCACAGAAACTTTGCACCCCCAACCTGGATACGAATTGAGAGTGGGATCCCCCATAACATTTTTCATTCAACGAGACCTGTTGATTTTGGTGCATATCATCAATGTATATAACCACCTATCCAGAGCCAAAAAATGTCTCCTATGGTTCGAACAATCTTCGCACATTTTTCGGCTGCGGCTTTTAACAGTCAGATCGTGTATCAACAATTTGAGTATCTCAACAAAGTGGCGTGGAGGGATTTTTTGGAAGCAAGTTTGGGTGTCGAAGAAAGCGCAGGAACTAGATCAATTGTGCTGTCAGATTCCAAGGTAGGGGCTTTAAAACCTTGTCTGTACATTTATTTTCGTGTGGTTCATATTTGACTGATTTTGCTTGGTGAAGTTGATGATTAGGTTTTGCATTCTCTTTATTTCAAGGGATGGTTTTCTAGACATTATTATCCCTTCAAAATTTGTTTCTCTTATCGTCTTTCAGTCTTTGTTCTGGTTTCATCAATGTGTGTTGTTTGTTGCTGATCCATTTTCTACAATTAAAGTAAAAGCATAGAGCTGGTAAGTGCATTTGAACTTCTGCATTTTAAAAGCCTGGACTTCGAATTATACGCATGTTTAGTTTCAAATTGTTTGATCAAATGCTGTTACAAACACGGATTCAAAGTTCATCCGATTATTATTGAACTAAAAAAATTTCATATATTGTCTATCTATTCCATTTTAACTCTTCTCGTTTAGAACATGTCTTGTTCTTCAAGTGTTTGACTTGACATTGAGTTCGGAATTGTATTCGTTCTTAATTATAATTGGTCATTCATATTTCTAATATCTAATTGGCTATAAAATTACAGGATGGACTCTTTCTGAAAACATTTCTTCCATTGATGTTTATGGTGTTAGGTGTATGTGCTAAAAATTAAGAGCCAACATAAAAGGGATTTGAACGTAATTATCAACTTCTTAAATAAATTTAATTGTTTGATTTAATTGCATAGCTTAAAACTTTTGTCGTACAGTTCTTTCAAAAAGGAAAAGAAAAAACTTCTCCTCGGTAATTATTAAAAGACAATGTGTTAATTTTTTTTTTTGATTCATGAAGTGTTTATATCTTAAAATATTTACTATCATCTTTTTACCTTTTTCTGTTAGGAAAATTAAGGCACCGTTTGATAACCATTTGGTTTTTGAAATTTAAGCCTATTTTCACATAAATTTTCTACAATGTATTCCATCTTACCTATTATATATCTATCTTTCCTTAAAAAAGTAAGAGAACACTAACCAACATTTAAAAACAAAAAAAAGTAGCTTTTAAAAGTTTGTTTTTGTTTCTAAAAGTTATTGGGAATAAACACTATATATCTATGGATCAATTATTCCCTCTCTTGTGTTCCTAATGAAAAATCAGCAAGCACATA
>JBBMEF010000023.1:444067-456354 GCA_037832685.1 Sicyos baderoa
AAAAAAGTTGTGAGCCTAAATGTGCAAATATTGTTTGAAAGTGGTCTATATAGTATAATTTTTCTATAAATAATACTTATCATATTATGTATTAGTTATTCAATATAAAAAGTATTACTTTATACCGTATATTTGAGTATAGTTGCTAATTTTTTCAAATCTATCTAGTGTTGTAAATATTTTATCAATTTAGTATATTCGTGCAAAAACCGTAGGTTTTATTTGTCTAAGAAAAACATTAAATATGTGGAATAATGGAAACAAATAAAGGGCAGCACGTAGGTGTGGCCCGCAAAATAAGTTGGCCAGCGTGTCGAGCCACGTGGTGGCGCCACCGCAAGATGTATAACACAACCGCCTATGTGTCCCCACACCATTGGCCGCCCATGCCTTCTAACTTATTCGCGGATCCAGTCCCCCTTTCCCATCAAAAATAAATTTTATTTCCTTTTTTAAGGTTAATATTTTTTATAAATATATTTCATTGTCTTTGGAGGCTAAGAAATTTGATTGTGGCGGCTTTTATATTTTAAATATATAACAATATTCAGCCACTACAAACACACTACTGCTAATGAGAACAATAGTTTTACCAATAAAAATGTATACTCATTATCAATAAATTATAAATTCAAAACTCCTACATTTTTCTTAGTAAAGTTAATAGAAACTATTATAATTTTAGTATAATGAATATAGCATTTTAAACAAAGAATCTTTTTCTTTTAGATAAATTTTAGTGAAGTATGTATAACTTTTGAATATTAATTAAAAAAAGGGAATTTGTACTATATAGCAAATTTCCTACACTACATTAAAAATTATAGTAACTTTTTAAAAATATTGCAAATATAACAATTCTTTTTTGATAGACTCTATCAAACACTATTGATGAAGTCTATCGGACACTATTGATTGGAGTCTATCAATCTGATTTTGTTATATTTACAAATATTTTCAAAAAGTTATAATTTATTCAATTTTTTTTATTTTATTATAATATACATGCAAAATCCCCTTCAAAAAAATCATTTCACTAAAAAGAAAGTTATATATACATATGTCATGAAAACAATATGAACTAAGTGATTGTTAGATAAAAAGTTACTTTATTTATGTATAAACAATTAATGGGAAAATTTATGAGTAAAAATAATTATTTTTTAAGTTTTATCGTAACTAAATTTGCTTTTTAAAATCATGGTTACTTTTTTATTTTTTTTGAAGAAGAAGAATATTCATATCTACACTTCTGACATATCTTCATTATTGTTTTTTTTTTATATATATACAATGATTAGAGTGTTAGACTTGAATCAAAGACTTCTTAATTATCGGTCATACATTTCTCGTTGAGCTAGTGCATATATCTTTGATGATTTTCAATTTGGTTGTCATTTCATTTTGGGGTTTTTTTTTTTTGCAGGAATAGACTAAATTGATAGAATATTTACAACACTATGCAAATTTTAAAAAATTTAGCAACCATAATCAAATAAACGTTATAAAGTAATACTTTTTATATTGAATAACTAATACATAATACAGTACGATGAGTATTATTTATATTGTATATTTGATTATGGATGCAATTTTTTTTAAATTTGCCTAAATCTATAATTATTTTGTAAAATTGGACTATCTAGTACAATTTCCCTTTAATTTTTAACAAACTTACAATTTAACCTAATTAACTGTCAAAAAAAATTCATATTATCCTTTATAACTTGGTAACCAACTAGCTATCGAAAAAAAAAAAAAAAAAAAAAAAAAAAACTAGGTTTCAATTTTAATTGGGGTTGAATTAAAAAAATAAATAAATAATACGAAAAAATACAAACTGCCAAAAATATTAGCCACGTCGTTTGATCAATTTTGGTTCTCATACTTTCCCCTCGTGCGCCTCTCTCCCTTTATATACTCCAAAAATCCCTTCGAAGTTTCCTCACCAAAAATCCCTAAATCACAGCCATGGTCGGCGTTTTCCGGCGATCCTTCTCCTTTCCGAACAAGTCTCCGGCCAAGCCCGCCCTCTCTCACCACTTCCGCTCCATCAGTCTCCCCTGCAGACCTCATCCCCTGATTTTCCAGCTCAAGGACCAGATCTCCGATCTCAAATCCTGGACGACGTCGCTCCGTTCCGACAACTCCCGCTCCGCCGTCGAGATCTGCGACGGCCTGAACCGCCTCACCGCCGTCCACAACCTCCTCGACGACGTCCTCAACCTCCCTCAAACTCAAGAATCGCTCCGCCACCAGCCGCTCTGGATCAACAACCTTCTCGATCATTTCTTACGCTTCGTCGACGCGTACGGCACTTTTCAGACCTTGATCCTCTCGCTCAAGGAAGAGCACTCCGCCGCGCAGATCGCGATCAGGAGAAAAGACGAAGAGAAGATCGCGATTTATGTCAGATCTAGGAAGCGACTAGCTAGAAACATCGCCAAACTAGCTTCGACTGTGAAAATCAAAACGGCGGAGGCCGCCGCCGCCTCCGATCTTTCCGCTGTGATTGAGGAAGTCGTCGGAGCGACGGCGGCGGTTTCCGTCGCGCTGTTCAACGGAATCGCCGAATCGTTCTGGACGAGGAAGCCATGGACGTGGAGAGGATTGGATCGGAGTTCGAAGAAGGTTGGGATTCGAGAGTTGGAAAATTTGAGAGAATTGAAGAAGAAAGGGAAAGAAGAGACGAGAATGGCGATGAAGAAGATGAGAGATTTGGAGGATCGGATTAGCGACATTGAAGCTCGAAGCCAAATGGTTTTCAGAAGCTTAATTAGTGCCAGAGTTTCATTGCTTAACGCTCTGTCACAGCAAAAAATACTGTAAAGATTAGGGTAATTAATTGTGTACATGGATTAGAGATCTTAATCCCTTTTGTTAAGAAATGAAGGGAATTGGGTGAATAATCAAACAGATTTGATTTAGTGAAAACAAATATGATACAATTATAAGGAGTGTATTGTACAGGTGAGCTTTTTATTTTTGATTTATTTTAATGAAATATCGAATATTCAATCTTTGGATGTGACTAGAAAATTGAGAGTCCATGACCATCCCATATTAGATGCAATGATTTGATTGTTTGTTGTAGATCAGTTCAACACGAGTGACATGAATTTGAACCGAGGGATCGGTATTACAAATCTACACTTTATGTTCACGTCCCGTCCTAATGTCCCTTGGCAAAAACATGATAAGCCACGTTTCTTTTTTTCTTTAAATTAAATCCACCTCACGTCTCCTACTTTTTCATTTTATCAATAGTTATCATTTCTTTTTTTTTTAATTATCAATTTTTTCAATTTTATTAGTGAAGTAAAAACGAGGAGTTGCCTCAAAACAAAAATTGAGGAGTTAATATTTCAAATGACGAATTTTGATTTTGATTTTTTTTTTTCTTTTGAAGTTCGAATTATGATCTTGTGCTTTTAATAAAACATGAAATTGAAACAGATTTATCGATAACTTTTTCTTTAAAAATTAATCTAGATGAATTATGAATTCAATCCAAATGAATGATTTTATCATTATAATATATTTAAAGAAATTTATTATATATACCTATTTTTGTGCAAATCATATTTTTATCAAAATTTGTTTATAACAAAATTATCATTGATTGAACTCAAATCAATTAATAATTAGTGATTGAATTCAATCAATTTGTTAAATGATTGAGCTCAACTAATTGAGTTCAATAAGTAGTTATTGATTGTGTTTGATTGAGTTCAATCACTCAGAATTTTGGTATATGTGCAATTATTTTCAATTTTGTGCTATAGATACAATTATTTAGCCAACTTTTATTATACATGTAAAATTTCTAAATTTAACCTCGAAAAGAAACAAAAGTAGGTTGAAAAATGACTTGGGATAACAGAATGCGGCAGTGACGAGATTGGTTATTTAGGTTTGTATTTGTAATTATCTTCTCTCAATTTATACTAAAAAAAAAAATAAAAATAACTGAGGGATAAAAATAACCGAACGGTTTATTTATTTGAAAAAAAGAAAAATAGTGTTTCCAGAGGAGGATAAATTTTGAAAGCTGTATTCTGTTAGCTTTGAACAGCGACGAAGGCACGAATCATGAACATACAGAATATGAATATGAATTTCGTGATCTGGCGCGATAAAATCAAAAGGAAGTTGCAACAAAATGGTTGCAAATCTCTCACGACAACTCGATTTGCAGTTGAATCCAGGAAGATGATCAAGCCACGGTTCCAAATCCAGAACCAGAATCGGCGCCAATAAGGAGCAGAAATGGAAGAAGCTCCGAATTCCACAAATCGACCACCGCAATTTCTAGGTTTCCGATTTCAATCCCTGCCGGCTTCCGGTTCTTGATTTCCGACTGGAATTTCGAGCTCCGATTGCAGGTTAGAGTTGAATCGAGTGAGCTATGGGCTGTTGTCAATCGTCGTTGCTTAAATTGAGAAAACCTTCAGCAGATTTCAATTGCCAAGACAACGATTCTCGTGATCGGAATGGAGTAGAGGCCTCGCCGGCCGACGAATGCGTGCCGTCGTTTGTTCAGTTTTCGTTCGCCGACCTCAAGGCGGCGACTAACAGCTTCAGCTCCGATCATATTGTGTCAGGTAGCGATAAATCTCCGAATATCGTCTACAAGGGGCGTATTCAGAAAGAGAACAATCAGCGCTGTGTTGCTGTTAAAAAGTTCAGCAAATCTGCGTGGCCGGACTGCAAACAGTTCGTTGTAATTATTTTTCTTCATTTTTTTTTATAGATTTCTCGGGTTCTGATTCTCACCATTGTTTGCCCTAGGTCTTAATCGCTATTCGTTTGTGTTGTTGTTGTTGTTGAATTCTCAATCAGAAGGAAGCCTCTAGTGTGGGGAAACTGAGAAACAAAAGACTCGCCAATTTGATCGGATACTGCTGCGAGGGCGACGAAAGGCTGCTCGTTGCGGAGTATATGCCTAATTTCACCCTTGCAAAGCATTTGTTCCACTGTAAGTGTTTCGAATTCGTTAGGAAAAAATTGTAAAACAACAAAATATCACAACAATACAATACAAATTCATTCGATGATGAATTGTAGTAAACAAGCATTTCAGCCTCCTATTGAGTATTTGTAGCTCAATATAGTAGTTCTCATTTCATCAGATCAATTCATTCTCGATGATGATCAAACGACATCTTCTTCGAGGTCGTCTTTTTCTATTAAGATTTAGATGTTTAATCCGCATATGAACGGCGAGGAATCGCCATAAACAAGAATTTCCATGGTTTTTTCTGTTGATTACAAGTTTAAACGACGATTTTCGTCTTTGCTGGCGATGATTATGCGTGGTTTCAATCTGTTCTGTTCTTTTCCTTGAAAACTTCAATGAAAAAATAATGAAATTCTGCATATTGATCCTTAGAACTTTGATTAAATAGTGCATTCTTTTGTTTCCAAGCTGAGCTTAATCAGTTTACAATTCCATTGACAGGGGAAAAACAAACCATTGAGTGGGCAATGCGTTTAAGAGTTGCTCTATTCATTGCTGAAGCATTAGAGTATTGCAGTCAAGCACAACGTTCATTATACCACGACTTGAATGCAGATAGGGTTCTATTTGATGAGGTGCTGTTTCAATAAGCAAAACCCTTTTCTTTTTCTTTTTTAAATTTTTTTCATTAATAGTTCCTTTTTTTAGTATTGTATTGTATTATTATGTTGATTTGTAGAGATTTTGCAGAATGGTGATTCTCGGCTATCATGTTTTGGATTGATGAAAAACAGCATTGACGGGAAAAGTTACAGCACTAATCTTGCTTATACGCCTCCAGAGTATTTAAGAGATGGTACTTGAACAACATCTGTTTTCGTTATCAAACTTGTTTGTTAGAATTCTATCATCTTCAATCTATGATTATTTGTTCAAATACGAAGATTTGTTAGATTAGAACACATTACTTTCGTTTCTCTTCCCCTGCATCTACCCCCTACCTTGAATCTTAGTGCATGAAGGCAAAAAGAATGCACAATAAAGTTTCTTTCATGAATGTCCTTTGTTTTGGATGTTTAGGTGTTATAATTGTGTTTTTTTTTTTATTCAGGAACTGTAATTCCTGAAGGCGTTATGTATAGTTTTGGGACTATCCTTTTAGACATTCTTAGTGGAAAGCATGTCCCTCCAAATCAAGTAAGTACTTTATAGTTTTTGCCTATGTTTAATTTATCAAATATTTTGGGTTTCTTGAGATATTTTTTTAGTGTCACTAGCAACTACTCTTTTTTTGGTTACTTTATACAGAGATTTCATGTGAAATCAATAAATAGAAAATCATCTAAGAATGCTTAAATTTTCTTATTTTTCTTTAGTTACATTAGACAGTCTTGAGTCAAGTCAAAATGAGCATAACTCAACTGACATATTAAATATTAGACAAGTCAAAATGAGCATAACTCAACTGACATATTGAATATTAGACAAGTTAAAATGAGCATAGTTCAACTGACATATTGAATATTAGACTAAGACATCTACGTTCGAGCTCATCAACCATTATTATACCAAAAAGAAGCAGGCATTCTAGATTTATTTTCCATTTTGGAACAGTAGGGCACTCTGAAATTTAAGCCATTCTTGAAATGCTTGTGAAAGTGCCTTTATTATGCTAAAGGGCTTTGGTTTTTACTAGTTTTTCAATTTTCAATTCAAGAGACGAATATACTCATTGTTAACGGATACAATTAATTTACATTTTACTCAATTATTTTCGTGACTATTGTATGTAGGCACTTGAAATGATAGGAGGTAAAAACATTATGCTCTTGATGGACTCACATTTAGAGGGAAAATTTTCAACTGAAGAGGCAACTTTAGTGTTTGAGCTTGCCTCACAGTGCTTGCAATATGAACCTAGGGATCGACCAAGCATTAAAGAGCTCGTTGCAGCACTCGCCCCCCTGCAAAATAATTCCGACGTAAGCGAGCCGCTTTTGACCTTGTTATTATTTTTTACCTGGGCTGTTGGATGTCAAGAAAATTCGTAAAAAATTAATTTCGGACCATCCAGAACTTGATTAAATATTATCAGTGCTTGCCTTTGTGGTTTCCAATCAACTAGATGCCAATGAACTGTATATGGTTTAATCATACAAAATAAGATGTGCTTTCTCATACAATCAATTAGTGCAAGCTGCTTAGGAGTACGCAAGAATACTGCGGATATTTTTTTCGAGGAGAAAATTGAGTCGTATTTAGACAGTATTCTGACTTCTAATATCATCAATTCTTGCTCTTATAGATTCCATCACATGAAATGATGGCCATCCCAAAATTTGAGCGAATACCGCTGGTGCCGCAACAGTCTCTCTCTCCAATGGGTCATGCTTGTGCTCGAGCCGACCTTACCGCCATTCATCAGCTTTTGCTCGAGTCACACTATAAAGAAGACGACGGATCCTGCGAAGTAAACCATCTCAATCTCTTAATCTTAATCTTTAGTTTCATTTCTTCAAGTTTTTCCCCAGCTTAATTAGAATATTCATAGTTCTCAAATGCTAAAATTTCCATCCCCATCTGGGTTATGCAGCTATCCTTCCAAGAATGGACACAACAGATAAGAGACATGTTGGAGGCACGCAAGCGAGGCGACATGGCTTTTCGAGATAAAAACGTTATAGGCGCAATAGACGGCTATACTACGGTAAGCTACATATATCCTGAACACGAAAATACAGAACATCCCAATCGATACTATGCGTTACTCTGTGCTCGAAGATTGACCTATTGTTTATGGGATTACGTGCAGTTCATTGAAGTAGGCAATATACTTTCTCCAACGGTTTACGCGCGAAGAAGCATTTGTTATCTGCTGTGGGATAAGCCAGACTCTGCACTTAGAGATGCAATGCAAGCACAATTGATTCACCCAGAATGGGCCACTGCATTTTACTTGCAGGCTGTTGCTCTTGTTAAGCTTGGAATGCATAAGGATGCAGCTGACATGTTGAATGAAGCATCAACATTAGAGAAGAAAAGGCACAGAGGATGCTGAGGGTATTGAAAATTCAATTCTTTCAAATTCTTTTGTGTATTTTAATTTTTTAAATTCTTTTTCTAAGTTGCAACAAAACAGTTGGGGGTTGATGTCAGGCAAAAGGGCATATTATAGAATTTGTAATTTACCAATCAAGTAGTGCAATTTAGTGAAATAAAGTGAAATGATTAGTTGATTCATCTTTGTGTATTTAACATTTATATTACACTGCCGTGTCGAGATGCTTATTCTATCCAACATATAACTCAGCCTTTCCGTCGATGAAGAGACTCATGAACTCTTCTCCGTCCACGGTTTCCTTTTCGATGAGGAGTTGCGCAAGCTTGTGAAGAATGTCGATGTGGGTCGTGATGATATGCTTAGCTCTTGAATATGCAGTCTCTACCAATTCCCTAACCTCTGCATCTACAACATCGGCAGTTGCCATGGAGTAATCTTTCTGGGATGACATCTACAAGTTTCAAAACATTTATATAACTTATAAGTCGGTCTGCGAAAATATGAAGGTAACCTGAAACCTAAATCCAAAGGGCATTATTAAGATTTAAGGCATACCTGTTGACCTAAGAAGGGATTTCCGCCCGGTCCTCCAATAGCGATTTGACCAATCTTTTTACTGAATCCAAACCTCTCAACCATTTGTCTTGCTACTCGAGAAACTTGCATGAAGTCGTTTGATGCGCCTGTCGTCACATTGTCGTCTCCGAATATCACCTCCTCAGCCACCCTGCAAATTGAGTATCATATAAGCTCTACATAACTAAACAATGTAACAAATTTGAAAATAATTACTATTTTAAATGGGACAAAGTTGGGTAAAAATTAATGAAGTTTGAATAATATATACCTTCCCCCAAGGGCAACAGCCATCTGATTCTCCAGGTAGCTTCTGCTGTACAATCCAGACTCGAGCCTCTCTTCGCTTGGGGCGAAAAAGGTAAGTCCACCAGCTTGGCCACGGGGAATGATTGATATCTTTGCCACAGGGTCGTATTCGGGCATCAAAGCACCAACAAGAGCATGCCCAGCCTCTGCATTGGAAAAAAAATGAGCTTATAATAAAATTGCAAAACCAGACAACTGAAGTTAACAGAAGAATGATGATCATAGTCTCATATACCATGGTATGCAACTAATTTCTTCTTCTCGTCCGACACAACAGCATTCTTCTTTTCTGGCCCTGCAATGATCCTCTCAAGAGCATCTGATATCTCATCTTTGCTGATTTCCTTAAGTTCACGCCGGGCTGCAAGAATGGCTGCTTCGTTCATCAAGTTTTGCAAATCAGCTCCAGTAAAACCAGGGGTTCTCCTCGATATCTTTTCGAAGTCAACATCTTTAGCAAGAGCCTTCCCTCTTGAGTGCACCTGCAACACATCAGTGTATCAGTTTAGAGAAAGAAAATAGATAACACTCCAAACATTAACAAACAAGAAATTCACAGAAGTTCAAACCAACAACACTCTGTTTCTAAGGTTGATAGATAAGTATTAAAAACAATGGCTTAAGTGACTAGCTCAACACTAGAAACAATTACAATTTCTTTGAACTTAAACCAAGAAGAGCTTCTAATGCACTGACCTGAAGAATCTTAACTCTACCGGCAACGTCGGGACGGTCAACGGTGACTTGCCTATCGAACCTACCGGGCCTCAATAATGCTGAATCAAGAACATCTGGCCTGTTTGTAGCAGCCAGCACAATCACACCAGAATTACCAGAAAAACCATCCATCTCAGTCAAGAGCTGATTGATTGTTTGCTCTCTCTCATCATTCCCACCTCCAAGACCAGCTCCTCTCTGTCTCCCCACAGCATCAATCTCATCAATGAACACAATGCAAGGCGCTTTGGACTTAGCCTTGTCAAACAAGTCCCGCACTCTCGAAGCACCCACACCGACAAACAGTTCAACAAACTCCGAGGCAGCACACGAGAAGAACGGAACACCAGCCTCACCGGCCACGGCTCGAGCCAGAAGAGTTTTCCCGGTACCGGGCGGTCCAACAAGGAGACACCCTTTTGGAATTTTAGCTCCAAGAGCTGTGTATTTATCAGGATTCTTCAAGAAATCAACCACTTCCTGCAATTCAAGCTTCGCTTGATCAGCACCAGCAACATCAGCAAAAGTGACACCAGTTTCAGGCACTTCCTGGAACTTGGATTTCGATCTCCCGAAATCCATCGGCCCGCCTAGTCCACCGGGGCCGCCAGGGCCGCCCTGAGCACGGCTAAACAGGAAGAACAATCCAGCAAAAGCCAAAATCGGGAACAACAAATTACCGATGAAACCAAACAACCCATTTCCAGTATCCCCTTCAGAAACTGAGATATCAACACCATTCATTGCAAGAATATCTATAAGATCAGGATCATTAGGGACTATCACAGAAGCACGACGGCCATCAATGGCGGTGAGCTGAAGCACAGACCCATCTTTACTAAACCTAACGCGTTCCACCTTCCCCTTCTTCACCGCATTCAAAAACTCACTATATCGCCATTGGCTTCCTTCGGGAAGGTCTGAAACCGATTGCGACTGCGGTTTCGGAGCAGTAAGAAGAACATTCTGAGAAAATGGCGAGGAAGTTGAAGTACTGGGACTCAACGCCTGAGCTTCAATCACCGGCGGAGGGCTGGCATCATCCACGGCCAGAGCTTGAGGCGCAATGGACGAGAAGATTAGGGCAGCCAAAGCAGCTTGCGATGAAATCGATTTGAACTGTTCGAAATTAGGGTTTTGGCTAAGAAGGCTTCGCGTAAGAACAACCCTTCTCTTCGAAATGAAAGGCAAATTCGCCGCCGATCTGGTGGTTTTCGGCGTCGGAGGAGAAATTAAGGTGTTAGTTCCGACGAAGGTTGAGGATAGAAGGAGATTGGTGGCGGAGGAAGCCATAATTTCAGCAAAATTTCAGTGGATTGCTTCGATTCAATCCGTCGAAGAAACTCAATGAGAGCATAAATAAAGAGATTTTTTTTTTTTTTTTTTTTTTTTTACAATGTGAAAGGAAATGGGTAGGATTTGATGTTTGAATCCGCGCCTTAGATTCAAGAAGTGTTAGCGTGTCGTCCACGTGTATGCTTAAGCTCCAATTAGTTAATAGATCTTCCTTACAAAATAATTATTATTTTGTAATTATTTTGTGTTCTATAAATTCACCTACAATGTCTTTCGTGGCATTCTTACAATGTCATGAAATTTATGTTTTTTTTTAAAAAAAAATTTATCGAACATACTTTTTTGAGAATACTTCTTTTTTTTGTTCCTTATCTTTTGTCGCAAGTTTCATTTTAGTCCTTATGTTTCAAAATTCAACACTTTTATTTTTTCCATTAATTTTCAATTTTAGTCATTGAGATAACGGAACCGTTAGTTATTTAAAGGAATATTGACTATGATAATAGGTAAGTTAATTTTAAAATTTAATAAATTAATGATGTTTAATTGATATTTAATAAAAAAAAACGATAATTACAAAGAAAATTCAAAAGACAAATTACCTTCATCTTAATTATATTTTTGTATTACCTATAATTATTATATTTTTAGATAAAATAAAAATACTCTAAAAAATGATAATTTTTTATCTTCTAAAAGTTAATTTAAAAACAAATATAACTCATTTTTCGGTATTTATTTTTCTTCATTCAACAAATTCATTTACATTTAATTATTTTTCTCCTCCGGTTAAAATATGAATCTTATATTTATTATTATTTAGAAGATAAAAAAATCATATTTATTTTATTTAAAAATATATTTAAAATGAAAGTATTGTGTCTTTTCAGTTATTATTGTAATTATTATTATTATTTTAATTATGTAAATATTATTATTACATTTTTTTTTACAATATATTTATTTTATCTAAAAATATAATTATTATAGGTAATACAAAAATATAATTAAGATTGAGGTAATTTGACTTTTTAATTTTTTTGTCATTATTGTTTATTTAAAAAAAAAATCAATTAAACACCATAATTAAACATCGTCAATTTATTAAATTTTAAAATTAATTTAGTTATCATTCTAGTCAATATTTCGTTAAATCACTAACGATTCCGTTATCTCAATGACTAAAATTGAGAATTATTGAAATGTCAGGGGTAAAAGTGTTGGATTTTGAAACATAGAGACTAAATGAAACTTTGGCCAAAAGGTAGGGACCAAAAAATAAGTTTTCCCTTCTTTTTATTATTATTATTATTATTATTATTATTATTATTATTATTATTATTATTATTATTATTATTATTATTATTA
>JBBMEF010000023.1:456454-470508 GCA_037832685.1 Sicyos baderoa
TGCATGTTGTCTGTTGAATGTTGAGCACATCGCATCGATTTACATACATTTAAAGTGCAGCATCAAGCGTATCAGTTATATTAGCAAATTTAAAAAAAAGGAGATTTTGCATGTATATTAAAAAAAAAAAAAAAAATCATGTATAACACAATTTCCACTTATTCATTTGAAGCACAAAAATGATTGATTCCACTATTCAATCATTCAAAATCGATAGAAGTCTATCAGTTGAACTGATAGAAGTCTGAAGTTTATCAGTTAAACTGATAGAAGTGTAATAATGGTAGAATATAAATTTTGGGTAAATTGTGCTATGAATGAAATTATTTTAAAAAATGTGCTACAATTGTAATGAAGATTTTGCATGAATATTACAAAAAAAAAAAAATAAAAAAAAAATAATAATAAAAAAATATATATATATATATACATTTAAAAATTCTAAAACAAATATTTCAACAAAAATTATAAATATCAAGGGAAAGTATGAATAATAAATATTAAATAAAAAAGAATTACATATTACATAAATATAAGGATTCAAATAATTGTAGAGAAATGTTAAAAGAAGAAATTTTTAAATATTACCTATAAATTTATCTCAAAACATATTACCCCTTGATTGTTGCACATCTCCAACTTATATTTTTTTTTAAAATAACAAATGATAAACATTCTTACAAAAAAAAAAAGTAAAATGGAGATTAGATTAGGTAATTCAAAAAGTCCTATAAAAAAGCAACTGAACAAAATTTATAAGTATAAGCAAGATCAAATGTCATGAAACAAACTTACACTACATTATTGCACATTTTCAACTTTTTTTTTTTTTTTTTTTTTGATAACAAAGGGATTAACATTACTACAAAACAAAGTACAATGGAGATGATTTGGTAAATCAAATAATAAACCTATAAAAAAAAGCAATTGAACAAAAATAAGATCAAGATCATGAAACATACTTGACCTTCATTGTTATATCTCTTCAATTTTTTCTTTTTATCTTTGAAAAGAACCAGAGACCAAATCGGAGTTTTGGATTTTGTTTGAAATCGTTCATAATATATGTAGAATCTCTTATCCATAAAATTTATGAGATTTGGTAAAAATATTTTATCTATTAGTTATAAAGATAATGAAAATCTAAATGATATTGTAAATACGAGTTATTTGCATTTTTTTTGAGTACATAGAAAAGAGGGACAAATACCAATTATCACATTAATTATATAAATTTATTGTTATCCAAAAGAATTATTTATATACTAATTGAAGATTACGTATAATTATTATTATTTAGTTAATTATAGTTTAAATAGAGTGACCAAAGATCATAGGTATGTGTAGATTAAATTTTTAAATAATTAAAACTCACTTTAAATAGATGAGATGTTTGTAGTTTAGGGTATAGTTTAAGGGATAAAATCGTCAAAAAAAAATGATTATTTCTTAAGCCACCTATAATAAATTTTAAATTTGCACTATGAAATATATTTTATTTATTTATTTATTATTTTTTAATTTATTTAAAATTTTGTATTATGCGTTATTATTATATAATTTTATTCTTATTATTTTAGTCTCTAATATGAATCCATAATTGTCATTGTCATAAATGATTTATTATTTTAATTTCTACTTTATAATAAACTGCAATATCTTTTAAAGACGTCATTTACAACAAACTAAAATTTTAAGACGTTGTACGTGATAATTTTTTAAATAATAAATTTTATATATGCGTTTAATAAAATATGTCAATTAGTGCAATAAATAGTAAATATATATATATATATTTTTCTAAATAAAAATTACATGTTACAAATTGATTAAAATAAGCAACACATAATCGAGTTATTTCTGTTAATTATTAATAAAATCAATAATTATTTAATTTGATGAACTAATACGGTGGCATGATTTGTAAAGGCCATTTTATCAAGAGGAGAATAGTAAAAAACAAAATATTGTTTATATCATTATTATAATTACAAATAAGCTAAATATATTTATTAGTATAAACGTATCTAAAGAATTCATGCACTTAACCTCAAATAATATTTTATCATTCTTCAAACTTTTTTTTTCCGCATCTTCAAGTATTTTTTTTAAAGGCAACAATTATAAGCAACAAAAAGATCCCTACAAAAATTATCATCCTACCTTAAAGTGTGGTTTAAGGAGAAAATCATTTTTGGACGGTTTTATCCCTTTAAGTCGCACTCTAAATTACAAACATGCCACATATTTAAAATTTATTTTAATTATTTAAAAATATTAATCATCTTTATAATGCAGATGATAAAATATTTTTTATTCTAAAAAAAATAAGATATTTTTACCAAATCTTATAGATTGTAGGTTAAAATAGGTCAAACCCAAGCCCATTTAAATTCTATGGAAACTCTATAAATCGACAGCTTCACCTTCATTTGAGAACACTATAGATCTGGAAGATAGAGACTTGAAATTTCAGACTTTAGATTTCCATAAAACTTCAAGTCAAGGCAATCGACATAAGTCTATTTAGGCAGTCTTAACTTAAAAACCTATTTAGCTGATCTTGAAGATTGAAGCCGCTTTTGTAGGATCTTTAAGCAACACTAAAGGGGGTGAATAGGGTTGTCCACTAATATGTCTTCCTTTTTTTTTTAATCTAACTTGTTAAACTAGAAGATTATCCAATTGCAAGCAAGTCCTATTTCATGAACATTAAAATAATATGTAAATCGAAATTGCGAAAAGTAAAAGATAAAGGAAAGAAGACACCGAGGTTTATAGTGATTCGAAATTCCTACTCCACTCCCCAAGACTCCTTCTTGGGTATTTTATAGATGATATTCTTATACGGGTGAAATCCAAACCTACACGACCCTCTTTTTCATAGGCTAAAGAGAAACCCAAATCATTTTCAATGGTTCAGGATTAAACCAACTCAATTTTCAAACAATCCAAGGTGTATCCCACACCTTAATACAAATCCCAAAGAAAACAAAAAATGGATCTCACACAAAAATGCCTCTTGTAGGCAAAATACACAAATTGATGCAAGAACACTCTCACAAAAAATAAACTACACTGTTTTAAGAATATGTGAAAAGTAATTTGAGAGAATATTCAACACTTTTTGATAGCTTGAAAATTCGGAGACTTGTTGGAGGAGGGCTCTTGGAAGGTTGATGCAAGATATTTAAATGGTGAGAAAATTAAAAGATGGCCATTAGATATAGGGTAAAATGAGTGGATGAGTGAGATTTAATCAAAGATTAGATAGAATGTGGCCATTGGATTAAGGTAAAAGGTATGAATGGTTGAGATTCAATAGGTAGGAGATGGAAAGGATTTTGGAGGAATAATAATAGAGAATAATAGGAAATTCTCGTTTTTGGTTAATTGGGTATTTTTTCGCCAATCTTGTTTTGCTCATATCTTTCTCGTTTGAACTTCGATTCGAACGATTCAAGATGAGTTGGAATCCTCTTTTTGAGATCTATAAGAAAGACTCTTTGAAACACTAAAATAGTCAGTAAAAAAATGAGTTTGTTATCATCAAAATATTTGGATTGATTTGAAGCCTTAAAGCTAACAACTTAAGCTTTCTAGAAAGCTTATGTAAAGACCCGACCCGAAAAGGGTCTTAATTCCTAGGTCTTTAACTCAATGCATGCTTAAAATACTACTATGCAAGAATGCGGTCTAGATTCCTAGTAAAAACTTGAAACAATCAAAACATAAAACAAACGCATCATAAAACATGTTTCAAGCAATTCATTTAAATCTACTCTGATCAGAGATTTCAAATTAAAATCAATTCATAAAGCAAACCTTTGAAACATTAGAATCCAGACAAGCATCCATAAAAACTCTTAAGGGCACCGTGCCCTGTCTACATGCATTCAGAGTTCGAATTAAAATAACTTAAAGACTCAGAGTTAGTAAAATAAAAACACAGCAGGTTCCCCATGATCAGCAAGCTCCATCCTCAACCATCATGTCGTAGTCCCGAGTTACCTGGTGGAAAAACCACAGAAAATAAGGGTGAGTAAAACAGGGTTACACAGTAATAATCCCCAACCGGGGTACAATACGCTAAAACTCATCATCTAGCTAAAAGCATACATGCACAACCACAAATACTTTCTTTTCACTTTCTATTTCTTACTTTTCTTAACAGTTGCCTACAATGGCTTTCTTAACACATTCTCTTTCTTACTTGGATGCCATTTTACGGACTTACTCCCTAGAGGTAACATTACAAAACTACTCGAGCTTCTCAGTCTCGTCTTTGCTCGTCTGCTTGGCTGGAAAACTGTGGGTGCACTGAACTCAAGATCTCGAGGGAGCTCTCCACTCGGTGCTGTAATGAGCATGTGCATACACCCCATGCTGCTGGAACCAGGTAAAAGCTGGGTCTAGGGCTAAGTGCCCTGGTCCAGGTTCGCATGACCTAAAGACTCGGATAGATGTCACTGAACAACAGGGGTGCGAGACCTCGACACGAAACTGTTGTCAGCCCTAACCACCGTACGCCCTCAGCTAGGATAAGTCCAAGGGTAGGCTCTCACCCAAAGGATCGGTCCAAGCCCCTTCAGACGACAATCTTAGGCTACTGCCGACACGCTAAGATCGTGTGACGATCGGGGACGGGACAAACCTCGTCATCCTTCCGACCCTCTAGGCTCCCTTTTGGCCGCTCACCCAAGATTGCGGACTAGGGTGCCACCATGGTTAGCTAAACCATAGCGACGGATCAGGGACGGAGTACTGCCTCGCGCGTCCCTGCCACAGGTGCAACATAAGTCATGCACCCTCGCCCGGATGATGACTCCTAACAGACTCATACATGCTCATCAACCACCACATACAAGCTCATACATGCTCATTAGATACAACGAACCTTGCATGTCTCTACGAGTTTAAGAACATGAAACTGAATCAAACATGTTAGCACATAGTCAACCTAGCATGACACTAACATGGAACAAGGC
Organism: Sicyos baderoa; assembly: GCA_037832685.1. Classification (NCBI taxonomy): domain Eukaryota; kingdom Viridiplantae; phylum Streptophyta; class Magnoliopsida; order Cucurbitales; family Cucurbitaceae; genus Sicyos; species Sicyos baderoa. Next base: position 461,443 of record JBBMEF010000023.1, read on the forward strand.
GATAAATCATGTCAGGCAGAATAAACAAGAAACGGTTCCCTATCCACTAATCATGCATACAGTCATAAACACACATACATTTAGCAATTAAAGAATTAACGCAGGTTCCACACAACCCCGGTAAGAAATCCTTACCTGGATAGCAAGCAGAAATAATATAGATAAAAGTTGCTCCTTGAGCTGCAGAGTACCAACAAGCTAAACACAACCAGCAAGGATGATTCAAAATAACAGAGTTGGTGAAACTCGATCGATCTCGGCAGCGAGGGCTGGTGCGATTGGCGATGGACGGCTTGGAGTCTTGGGATTGGCGTTGGAAGAAGAGCTTGAGAGAACACAATCTCAACGACGGCTTCAATTTGACAAATGAAAGAAACCCCCTAGGTCAAAAATCCTTATTTTCATTTTAAATTGATTTAAAACTCATTTAACTAAAATCCACCATTCGAGTCTCACCCAAGTCACTATTTAATTCTTTATTTTCCAAAAGCTCCACAACTTGCTTCGAGTCCCAGCGAGGTCAGTAATTAAATATTTTATTTCACAATTTAAATCAAAGCTTCCTCAAGTCCAAAACCACCCGAGATCAAATCCTTCCAAGAGCAGAATTTAATATTATTTTTCCGAATTAAGCCAAACTCAACCAAAAGACTGAAACGACCTTAACGACCAATCCGAATAACCGAATTAACGGCCGAAGATACCTGAAGAGACGTTCTGAAATTCTGGGCCGTTAATTTTGAAATCAAGTTTAAATTCATAGGCACAAGTCCAAGTCCATTTAAAGTTAAACCCTACCAACTAGAAAGACCTTCAATAAGTTTACAAGCTGCGAGCCCTTGGAAAAAAGGTCATGGAAATGTAATCCATCTCCCCCAATTTGTACTAAAAACAAAAAAGTCATGAAAAACTGTAAATTAGTTTTCAAACATTATCGATAAATCTTGTGTGAACAAAAATGATAAACAACAATCATAAACTATTCAATTAATTACTTAAAAAAAAACTATTCAATTAATTAAACCACTAATAACACATAAAAATAATGCTTTCAAAAAAAAAAAAACACACATAAAAATAATTCATAAATTAAAAGTATAAAAATAATAAAAAATAATAATTTGTATCTAAATGTATAAGTCATGAGATATTTAATTCAAACAAAACTTTTAATATTTTTATAAAAAAAATGTTTTTTTTTTTTTTGAATACAAGTTGGAGAGGCTACAAATCGATTCTTCGAGAATTCGAACTCGTGACGCTTGTGTTGAACTGGTTTTCAATGAACTGGTTTATAAAAAATCATTGCACCAGTGACGCTTTCGGTATTTTGTAAACAATGAGCTGGTTTATAAAAAAAAATTTAACCGTACAAATATTTTATAAAGTTTTTACGGTAGGTATTTTGAAATGTTTTTAAAGTTTAGAAGATTTAATTTTGCATCGAAATTTAACCAAAAAATAAAAAGTATTTGTAAACATTTTATAAACTTGTAGTAACGTTTGAAAGTTGAATAATTTTGATCCAAAAAAACCATTAGTGGTATGTTCTGTTACAAAAAACGAGCATGAAAAAACAGAATACGAATTGGACATTGTGGCGCGAGAAATGAACGGGAAGTTCAACAAATGTTTGCATAATTATATCCCACGACAACGCATTTGCAGAAGGAAGAATCAACAAAGATGAGGGCTCTGTAATCAAATAGAAGCCAGAAATGGAGCCTGCAAATTAGCACGCTTCCTCAACCCATTTCACAAACCAGAGAGCGCACCCATTTCGAAACCGGTCCCGGAGAAACTCGTCTCTCCGCGTCTGGTTTTGAAATCCGAGTGAGCTATGGGCTGTTGTCAATCGTCCTTACTTAAATTGAGAAACCTCGACGATGTCAATGCCCATAGCAACAACTCTCACGACCAGAAGAGCCACCGGAATCAGAATGATGTAAGATCCCCGCCGCCCCCCGTCCAAGCCATGTCCTCCATTCTTGAGTTTTCGCTCGCCGACCTCAACGCCGCAACCAACAACTTCGCAGCCGATCACGTTGTATCCGGAGGCAGCGATGAATCTCCTAATGTCGTTTACAAGGGCCGATTCCAGAATGACAACAACCAACGCTCTATTGCGGTCAAGAAATTCCCCAAAGCTGCTTGGCCGGATTGCAAACAATTCGCCGTATGGATCTCGTTCTTCATTTTTCTCAATTTCTAGGCTTCGTATTTTCGCCATTAATTAATTTCTATTCTCTTATGATTCAGGAGGAAGCTTCTGGGGTGGGGAGATTGAGAAACAAACGACTCGCCAATTTAATCGGTTATTGCTGCGAGGGCGACGCAAGGCTGCTTGTTGCCGAATATATGCCTAATTTCACCCTTGCAAAGCATCTGTTTCACTGTAAGTTTTTTTTTTTTTTTTCAAATTTCGTTTCTGATTCATGGTTTAGATGCTTAATTTGCATATGAACGATGGAGAATCTGAGAATCCTCATGCTTTTCTTTTGTTCATTACGGGTGTGTTTGGACCCGTTTATGTAAACAGCCAGGTTGGTTATAATAACCTAATCCATGTTTGCCCCATTGTTTATTCTAGTTGGCCGTTACCTGAACCTGCGTGCTCGTTTATCTAAACCTTACATATATTATTTTTATTACAATAACTTCCCCTCAAAGAGTACCGTTTATCATAATCCATGTTATCATAACTTGCTCCTTAAACACCGTTCCCTCCGTCTATCATAACTAAATTGGTGCCCCAAATACACCCTACAAGTTTTAATGATTTGCGTCTTCGCTAATGGAGGCAAAACTTGGTTTGTGTTTTGTTCTTGAAAAGTTGATTGAATAAAATGATGAAATGCTGCATGTTGATCCCTACAACTTTGATATCTTGTGCACTCTTTTGTTTAATGGGGGGAATTCAATGAGTTAAATAATTTCCATGACAGGGGAGAAACAAACCATTGAGTGGGCAATGCGTTTAAGAGTTGCTCTATTCATGGCTGAAGCATTAGAGTATTGTAGCCAAGCAGGACGTCCATTATACCACGACTTGAATGCAGATAGAGTTCTATTTGACCAGGTGTGTATCAATCAATAAACACACCCCATTTTGTTGCTAAGAAGAAACAACAACAATTTCATTGATATTTTTGTTAAGAATTGAAAGAGAACTTTGTGGTCTTTTGTTGATCCTTAGCATCATATTGTGTTACTGTATTGATTTGTGGACATTTTGCAGCATGGCGATCCTAAGCTATCATGTTTTGGATTGATGAAAAACAGCATGGATGGGAAAAGTTACAGCACTGATCTTGCTTATACACCTCCAGAGTATTTAAGTGATGGTACTTCAACATCATCTCATCTGTTGTTTAGTGATTTCTTATTTCTTCCATTCGAAATTTCGAAGGAAACCTACTAACTTGCTTATTAGAATTGATTCATGTTCAATATATTCATTCTCAGAATTGGTTGGTCTTTCCAGGAACTGTAATCCCTGAAAGCGTTATTTATAGCTTTGGGACTATCCTTTTAGATCTTCTCAGCGGAAAGCATGTCCCTCCAAATCAAGCAAGTGCTTTCTAGTTCTTCAAGTTTCAACAAAAGAGACAAATTTACTTAGGCATTTGATTCAAATAATTGTGGACTTGTATGCAGGCACTTGATATGATAGGAGGTGGAAACATTACTCTCTTGATGGACTCACATTTAGAGGGGAAGTTTTCAATCGAAGAGGCGACTTTAGTTTTCGAGCTTGCTTCACAGTGCTTGCAATATGAACCTAGAGGTCGACCAAGCATTAAAGAACTTGTCGCAGCACTCGTCCCTCTGCAAAATAAATCCGACGTAAGCGATTCCCTTTTCATCTTGTGTACATTTGATTCGATGCCGATGACATGCATATGGTTTAGTCAGTATTCTAGTATCTTATATGATAAATTCTTGCTAACAGGTTAAATCATATGAATTGCTGGGCATCCCAAAACATGAAGAAATTCCGGTTGAGACACAGGAGCCTCTCTCTCCAATGGGTGATGCTTGTTCTCGTGTGGACCTTACAGCCATTCATCAGCTTTTGCTCATGTCACATTATAAAGACGACGACGGATCCTGCGAAGTAATTGCTAAAACTTAATTCTTCAGTTTCATTTCTTTAGGGTTTTCCCACTTAGATTGTTCACAGTTATTTGACTGGATTTCTGCAGTTATCCTTCCAAGAATGGACGCAACAGATAAAAGATATGTTGGATGCGCGGAAACGAGGCGACATGGCCTATCGAGAAAAAGATTTTACAGGCGCAATAGAAAACTATACTACGGTAACCACATATCTCCTGAGCAAAAAAGTACAGAGCATATCTGGATCGTTAATGTGTTACTAAGATTGACCTTTAATTTATGGTTATTATGATGTGCAGTTCATTGATGTGGGCAATATCCCATCTCCGACAGTCTACGCACGAAGAAGTATTTGTTATCTGTTGTGCGATAAGCCGGACGCAGCACTACGAGATGCAATGCAAGCACAATTGCTTAACCCTGATGGGGCCACTGCATTTTACTTGCAGGCTATTGCTCTTCTTAAGCTTGGAATGCAAAAGGATGCAGCGGACATGTTGAAAGAGGCATCAACATTAGAGAAGAAGAAGCAAAGAGGCGGCGGCAGAGGGTATTGAGAATTTAATTCTCTCAAATTCTTTTCTTTTAAGTTGTAAAAAAAAAAAAGAAAAGAAAAACAGTTGGGGTTGTCAGGCAAAACGGCATACCATGGTGGGCTATGTAAGCAATCAATCAAGCAGTATGCAATTTTGTGAAATCAAGTGAAATGATTAGTAGATTCATCTTTGTGTATTTTACATTTATAATACAGTGCCCCCTTGTCGATGTTTTTCTATCATTCTATGCAACATATAACTCAGCCTTTCCGTCGATGAAGAGGCTCATGAACTCTTCCCCGTCCACGGTTTCCTTCTCGATAAGGAGTTGTGCGAGCTTGTGAAGAATGTCGTTGTGGGTTGTGATAATATGTGTAGCTCTCGAATACGCCTTCTCTACCAACTCCCTAACCTCTGCATCCACAATATCTGCAGTTGCCATGGAGTAATCTTTCTGGGATGACATCTGCCGGTTAAAAACATTCATTTCAAGTCAGGTCGTTAAAATAAGGTGGTGGCAGAAACCTAAATTCAGTGATATTATTAGAGCATACCTGTTGACCTAAGAAGGGATTTCCGCCCGGTCCACCGATTGCAATTTGTCCAATCTTTTTACTGAATCCAAACCTCTCAACCATCTGCCTTGCTACCCGAGAAACTTGCATGAAGTCGTTTGATGCGCCTGTTGTCACGTTGTCTTCTCCGAATATCACCTCCTCGGCCACCCTGCATTCGCAATTAGATGCAAATTGAGAATCATAGATTCATATTAGCTCTATATAATTCAACACTACAACAATTTTGAAAAATACTTCTACTTTTAATTGGTTAGGACATTTTAGTTGGGAGTAAATAAAGATCATACTTGTAAGAAACTGATGAGTAATAGGTCAGACAATCAGATATTAGGGTCGTCGCAAGGATGAAGTTTGACTAATATATACCTTCCTCCGAGGGCAACAGCCATCTGATTCTCTAGGTAGCTTCTGCTGTACAATCCAGACTCGAGCCTCTCTTCGCTTGGAGCAAAAAAGGTAAGTCCCCCAGCTTGGCCACGGGGAATGATTGATATCTTCGCCACCGGGTCATATTCTGGCATCAAAGCACCAACAAGAGCATGCCCAGCCTCTGCATTTGGAAAAGAAAAATCAAGGTTAATAAAATTGCAAACCAGATAAGAACAGAAACTGAGGTTCACAGAACAACGATGATCCCTATTATCATATACCATGGTATGCAACTAGTTTCTTCTTCTCGTCGGAGACAACGGCATTCTTCTTTTCTGGCCCTGCAATTATCCTCTCAAGAGCATCTGATATCTCATCTTTGCTGATTTCCTTAAGTTCACGCCGGGCTGCAAGAATGGCTGCTTCGTTCATCAAGTTTTGTAAATCAGCTCCAGTGAAACCAGGGGTTCTCCTTGCTATCTTTTCAAAATCAACATCTTTACCAAGAGCCTTCCCTCTTGAGTGCACCTGCAAAATCAGTGCATCATTTTAAAGAAGGAAATTCGAGAACTTGAAACATTAACAAACAAACAAACAAACAAAAAAAGCAACAAATGTTGTAAGCTACAACACTCTGTTTCTAAGGTTGATACTGATAGATGTTTGATAACAAGTATAACAGCAGTACAATAGCCTAAGTGACTACCTCAAACCCAGAAACTATAACAAATGGTTTGAACTTAAACCAAACTGGATTCTAATGCACTGACCTGAAGAATCTTAACTCTCCCAGCAACATCGGGACGGTCGACGGTGACTTGCCTGTCAAACCTTCCTGGCCTCAACAATGCCGAATCAAGGACATCTGGTCTGTTTGTAGCAGCCAACACAATGACACCAGAATTACCAGAAAAGCCATCCATCTCAGTTAAGAGCTGGTTGATGGTTTGCTCTCTCTCATCATTCCCACCTCCAAGACCTGCCCCTCTCTGCCTCCCCACAGCATCAATCTCATCAATGAACACAATGCAAGGAGCTTTCGACTTGGCTTTGTCAAACAAGTCCCGCACTCTCGATGCACCAACTCCAACAAACAGTTCTACAAACTCTGAGGCAGCACACGAGAAGAATGGCACACCAGCCTCACCGGCCACGGCCCGAGCCAGAAGAGTTTTACCGGTACCGGGCGGTCCAACAAGGAGACACCCTTTTGGAATTTTAGCTCCAAGAGCAGTGTACTTATCAGGGTTCTTCAAGAAATCAACCACTTCCTGCAATTCAAGCTTAGCTTGGTCAGCTCCAGCAACATCAGCAAAAGAGACACCAGTTTCAGGGACTTCTTGGAATTTGGATTTGGATCTCCCAAAATCCATGGGGCCACCTAGTCCACCGGGGCCGCCCGGGCCGCCCTGAGAACGGCGGAAAAGGAAGAACAATCCAGCCAAAGCCAAGAACGGGAACAACAAATTACCAATGAAACCGAACAACCCATTTCCAGAATCGCCTTCAGAAACAGAAATATCAACACCATTCATAGCAAGAATGTCGATAAGATCAGGGTCATTAGGGACAATGACACCGGCACGGCGGCCATCGATGGCAGTGAGCTGAAGAGCAGAGCCGTCTTTGCTAAACCTAACTCGTTCCACCTTCCCCTTCTTCACCGCATTCAAGAACTCGCTGTATCGCCATTGGGTTCCTTCGGGAAGGTCCGAAACCGATTGAGATTGTGGTTTGGGAGCAGTGAGAAGAAGATTCTGAGAGAACGGCGAGGAAGTTGGACTCACTGCTTGAGCTTCAATCACCGGCGGCGGAGGAGTGGTAGCATCACCCACCGCCAGGGCTTGAGGCGCAATCGACGACAACATAAGGGCAGCCAGAGTAGCTTGCGATGAAATCGATTTGAAGGGCTCGCCCAGAATGCTTCGCGTAACAACAACCCTTTTCTTGGAAATCGAAGGCAAACCCACCGTCGATCTGGTGGTTTTTGGAGTCGGAGGAGAAATTAAGGTATTAGTTCGGAAGAAGGTTGAAGAGAGAAGGAGATTAGTGGCGGAGGAGGCCATAATTCCAACAAAATTCCACTCGATTGCTTCAATTCTGATTGAAAACAGGGTTTATCAAGATTCAAGCTCAAATTGAGAGAGCAATGAGGAAATTGCATCCACTTTTTTTGTTTGATAATGCCAAGGGAAATGGATGGGATTTCATCTTTGAATCCGCGCCATAGATAGAAGAGTGCTAGCGTCTCATCCACGTGTACGCTTAAGCTCCAATTAGTTCTTCCTTGGAATAATTTTCTTCCATTTTGTTCTATCAACTCATAAAATATGGAATCTTAAGAATCATATTTATTCCACATCTCTTAGGAATGTTTGTTGAAATTCATGGACTAAAGTAATAAGTTGGGTTGATAAGTAATCAATTCTATTTTGGTGAATTAAGAAAAGTAACTATTTTTTTTTTGACAAAAAAGTGACTAAATTGTTTACATATAATAATACAAAGAACTCGTCTAATAAAAACAAAGAAAAAATTGTTTCATTAAAAAAAAAAAAAAACAAAATTGTTACAAATAAATAGTTACTCATTCCTAAAAGTTTGCGATGACCCATCGCTAGCCAAGATAAGAGTGTTTCGTTTCCCTTCCCAATGGTGGGATTTCCCTATGGGTTTAAACTCGGATTTAAAGTATTAAAGTCGTAATACTAACCGATTGAACATGCAAACTACACTTATGTTATTTTCTCTTTCGATTTACAACCTATTAGTGCGTGTGGATGGTCGGTCGACATTTACTATTGATATTTCGCTCCTAAGTAACATGCTCTAGATAAGCCCTTCCAATTTCTTATTAACACATGCTAAATTAATCCACTTTTTCTTAGCATTGCCCTAATGAAATTAGTAAATCATACATACAAGGAACACAAATAACGAAATGAAAAACTTGTTGAAATAGTATTACTGAATGTAAATGAGTCTAATACGAAAACAATAAACAATAAACTTTCGGTCTCTAAACTTTGTCTCTTTTCTCGACCGTCCTAAAACTATTACAAAGGTCGGCTTTTATAATATTCTTCTTCCAGAATAGGCAAGGATCAATCACGCAACATCCTTCCTTGTATGAATTTGTCAAGTTTGTTTATGTGTGTCTAAAGAAAGAATCCCTTGATTTAAGCAATTTGTCGTATAGTGTTTGGTTAGTCAACTTCCTGCTTTTCAATTGATTATTTCCTTATTTTTCTTGTGGCGCTTTGGCATTTCCTTCGAGCATGACTTTGCTCACAATCGTGTGTTTCGATTCTCAGCTCATGTAAGGACCCGACCAAATATAACGGTCTAAACCTCTAATTCTTACTTCATGCATGATTTTAAACGCGGAAAATTTAAAACTTCTAACGGTTTTATAACGCCTAGATTCCTCATCTATTTCAAACAAGTAAAACATTCAAGAAAAC
>JBBMEF010000023.1:476131-497200 GCA_037832685.1 Sicyos baderoa
AACACGCTTTTCTGTGTATTTGACTAAGTATTTATTCTATTCGCAGTCATAAATCTACTCGCATCCGCGAGTTATCATACCCCGTTGGGGAATTCTTACTAAGTAAACTAGTTTTGCTCACCCTTATTATTTGTGGTTCCACAGGTAACTTGGAGCATCCTCGCTGATAGCTGGATGGAGGGGAAGGGCGATCATGGATCAGTTTAATTCTAAGTTATTTAAACCATGTTAAACTCTGGGATATGAGTGTCAGTTTTTATGAAATGTTTTCATTGCATATAGTTAGGGCTTATAGCCCTTAGATTCTTTTATCTGAATGTTATCTGAATTCTTTTATCAGTTTTAAATAAAGATAGAACATTGTTTGAAATTCCTTGGCCAGGGAGCATTTGAATGTTTTGCTTTGGAACATGTGGCTTGGAAACAGGGACAGGTTCCTTAGCTTTAAATGTCAAATAAAGTTGTTTAAAAGTTTCAAATTATCTCGAATCTGGATGTCATTCTGCATTAAATTCCGCTTTTAAGTCATGTATAAATTAAAGACCTAGGATTTAGACCGTTATTCGGGACGGGTCTTTACAGAACTTTAACGATTTTCTTATGAATTTCACTAACTTACTCTATGTTTCGCGATAATAAACTCTTCGCTTTAGCGAGTTATCATTACCCATAACTTTACATAATGTACTATGGTAGGCAAATATGTTTAGCATGTTACCCTAGATATATGGTTACCTTGTGCCTTTATAGGTAAACACGCTTGGTCCTACTACCCAAGGTCACACTTGAGTGATTGAGACTAGTAATTTACTATTGTTGATTTGTAAACTGTTGCTCTCATAAATGTGCTTACTGATCCAAGACAGGGATTCTTACTAAGTTAAAGACTCACCTTTTCATTATGTGATTGGAGCTCAGTAGACCAAAGGGATGTCGTTGTCATTATTTATAGAGTATTATTTTTATTTTCTTAATTTCCCTTTCGCATGAGGCATGCTATATACTTATGTTGGATTTATAAGTTTTTACTGTTTTCTTATGGTGCCCTACTATCATTGGTTTGAATTTTTTTAACTTGAATTATGTTTTTTTTTTTATTTAAATGATAATTGATTTGAGCATGCCTTGTTATAATTGTTTTAAAGACCATGCAGGACCTAGGTTGAGACCCTAGTTTAGGTTTGGTCTTTAATATGTTAGATAGACCCCTAGATGTATGTAATGATGTGTGTGTATGAGGATGACACCTAAAGAGCTACCGATCGACTAGGTTCTTGCTCCTTCAAAAGTGTCAACTAAATGAGTATGGTAACAACCTATTTACACTCCTACAAGTTGGGAGCAAACATGATCGGAATGTAAAGTGAAATTTCAAAAACACAGATGAAAGATGACAAGCAAAAAAACATTTTTTAGTATGGTCATAATGGAGTGGAGTATGGTAAGAATGGGTCATAATTGGGCAATGTGTCATAATGAATATCTGTGTTCTTTAAAGACATGAAGAACATGAAAAATACAATAAAGATAGGAGCAAGGACAAAGTATGAGAAGAAAAATGTAATGAAAGATAGTATTGGGAGAGAAATTACTAGAGTTGTGAAATTGGTTTGTTTGTTTTATTATTTTTAATAGATTAAAGAACGTATAAACAAAGTTGAATTAATGAGAGGAAAAAAGGAATGAAGTATATGGGAATTTTAAGGGCAAAGAATATCGAGGTTGAAGAGCAAGATCGATCTTTATTAACCTTGATTTTATTCTTATACTATAATCCTCGCAAGCAGACATATCCATAAACTTGTGAAGCTTGGAGGAGAGTGTTACAATAACTAAACATCGTAGGCATCAAAATTATAATAGCAAAAACCAACTAGAAAAAAATGAAAAAAATAATATATGCACGGATTCTTTATGCGATCCACATAATTTTTTTTTTTTTTTGAACAAGAAATTTCCATTAACCAACACAAATATTGCAACCTATCCTCCATAATGAGATAGAACCACTGACGGGGACATTTCCCCCACAATAACATAGGGCCCGAACCACACCTTGGAAGGTGGCCACTCAAAAATAGAACCAATAGAAAAGCTTACCATGAACAATAATAAGCCTAATCGAATCCAAAACCTTGACAATATTGGAATACAAAGAATCCAAAAAAGGCCAAGCTAAAATTGTCCAAATCATTGAGGTAAATTTTCGATGAATTTTGGGGAGTAATCTTTGGAGCATATAAACTACAGAGGTACATAACCCCACCAAAATTAAGAAGAAAATAATCAATTCTAACCTGAATCGAAACTTTCCCCGGAACGACCAAACAAACAACTGACCAAGACACCCTTTGTCTACTAATTCCGAAATGGAACAAACCAACAAAACCTTCTTAATACCAATCATATTGAAAATAGAGAAACCCACCCATCAAATCAAATACGCACAAATTGCCCGAGAAGATAACTATAAAACGACGTCTGTTTCTGAAGCAAGATTAGTGAACAAAAGTACAACGACGCATACTATTTATTTCTAGTAATTTAAACTTTTTTTTTTTTTTGTAAGATCCATCTTGGAATACCCCTACCAAATATTCAATAAAATAATTCAAGATAAATTATAAATTTAGTATCTTTGGTTAAAAAAAAAGAGTTAAAATTCAGTTATCATAATTTAGGAAACAGTAGTTTAATCCTTTAAATAGGTAAAAATGTATGATTTGAAAGAGACCAAAATTCCGACTAAAAGATAAAAATTAAAAATGTATTTTTTTCAAACTGAATGAATTCTTGATGTGTTGATTGTCTTGATCGGTGATAATTCTTTTCAATTTTATGTTCACAAATTCGATCTTGAAAGTCTTATATTTGAGACTTATACTCTTATATACAATTTGTTCATTCTCATTTTCCCAATTTATAATAAAAAAATCAAATAGATCGGTGACACAATTGATTATCTAATTTGAAATTATTCTATTTTCAATCCACAGTCACCAGAAAATAATTATATAATTATAGTGACAAGATATTTAATTCGAGTAATTTAACCATTTCTTTTACGTGATAACCAAATTTATCATTTATGCAACAATTCGCCTATAGTCGCAGCGCACCGTTTTGGTCTTCCTTGTCTGGGCTCCGGGTCCGTTCGCACTTTCCCGTTCTCTCAAGATAAAGGCCATTCGGCGTCGGAGATTCTAGATCTTTCTGGAAGCCTTTCTCCACAATTAACCTCCGTTGTTCTGCCCCGCCCCTTCATCGCCTTCAGAAACATTGCAGTTCTGCGATTGGATTGAATCCAGCTCCGACATCAAAAGGTTTCGCCGCCGGTGGTCCATTGTGATACTCACATCCGTCGTTGCCGTTCTTGTTTCTGTCGATTGTACCATTTCTCTTTCGAAGAGGTACGTTTATTATTGCAGCTTCCGTAAACCCTAGCCAGATCATGTATTTCTGCTTACGGAAATCATTTTCATCGGGATCGTCCAGTTTTCTTTCGCGTTTGGACGATTTTCCTTCTTGGTTGGATCTTCACCTTGTTCCGACTTTGCCATCATTTTCCTATGGAACTTAGTTGAATACAAAAACTTCTTCCCCATGATTTCCCTGATTTAGTTTTATTTGACTTGCTGTTTAGGGTAGATTGAGGGAGTTGTTTTAGATCTTTATATCTTGTTGTTCCGAATGGCGCAATAAAGCTCTCTAACATTATAGATTCCTCAATGGACAATGAAATTCGTGTAGGTTTGTAATATAGGTTTTTAAAATCATGCGAAATCTCGTTGTCATTTTTATCCATAGGTTGCACCCGCCTACATGTTGGTGCGGCCTCTCCGCTCCAATCAGTTCTCCGATTTTGATAGGAAACAATACTTTCATTGATATAATGAAAAACAGTTAGAAGAAACATTTCCATTGAGCTATAAGCATAGAAAAACTATGATCACGGAAAGGTTCCAACAGATAGACCCAAAATAATGTTAAATATATAGGTGACTCCAAGAATTTATCAATAGTAAGATACTGTTGTTTCTCTCTAGCCATTCCAAAGAAAAGCTTTCGCCATTGATTCCTTACTTTTTTGAATGGATGGCCAGCCAGAGCTAAGTCAAAATATATCTGATTTGACTTGTTAGTTATTATCTTGTACCTCTCTTGTGATCTTTATTCATTGAGAGGAGGAGAGGCATTTTGATACTGGGGTTTTGTTTTTCAATGTGTCTTTTTGTTCAGACGGTAGCTGCAATTGAATAGCATGGCAGACCATTCAAATGAAGGTTCCAGCAGCAGCAGTATTTCCAGGGATACTGCAATTTCGAATATTGAGCTCAATGTCAAGACTTTAGATTCACATATCCACAGTTTCCAAGTGAATAAAGATGTAAGAAATTACTTTTTGCGTGGAAAGAAAATTACTTTTCTTAGCCTCTATTACGAGTTTTACTTGGATAATTCATTGTTCTTGAAGAAAGGGTAAAATGAAAAAATAAAACTAATCATTTGATACCAAAATGTACCAGGAAACAAAAATCATAGTGTTTCTTGCTTTTCTTTTTTTGTTGTTTAAATTTTATTATTAGTATTCTCTTCATGGACAGTCATTAATTATTCTATTTCTCTTTTCTTGACAATTTATTAGATGCCAGTTCTATTGTTCAAGGAGAAAATTGCAAGTGAAATAGGAATCCCAGTGAATCAGCAACGTTTGATATTTAGAGGAAAAGTCTTAAAGGATGAACATGCTCTTTCTGAGTATCGTATCCTATCATTCTTTTGTTTTGAACATTTTACGTAGGTATCTCTCTCTTTTCCCACCTCCACGAGGCCTATTTATTTTTTTGTAACAAACTATTATGCCACATTTTTCATGTTGGGTGCACTTGCTTTCTGCCTGCATATTCCACCTCAAGTTAGTTTGGTAATGTAGTGGTTGGTATGCATGTTGGTGGGACACGATAGTTTATTTTTATAGTATGCCGATCTTATAAGCTTTGATAGCATATGAGTTGTTTATAGATTTGGATTTTGGACTGTAGTTTCTTAACCCTTTAAGATTTGGATAATGGACATACCTTGCATTTAGTTGAAAGACAAGCAACTCAGCAACATGCAGCACCTGACACTGGCTCAGGCGACAGACCTGCAAATGGTATGCCAAATTGAATACTAGGTTTGAGAATTTAAACACCTGCAGGCTGTTCATTTTCTTAAGTTTTCTTTTATTTGCTTCTTAGTACCTTCATCGACTGGTAATGAAGCTGGAGCTGGTGCCTCTCGAAATCGTGTAGGACACATTGCACATAGCGTGGTTTTAGGAACATTTAATGTTGGGGATCAAGGTGAAGGCACTGTTCCTGATCTTTCCCGGGTATACAGTTTACTGTACTTTATCCTTTTTTCCTTCAATTTATTTGTTGCTATATTCCCCATTCCCATGTTACTAGTTATATGATGAACATTGGTGAATTTTGTATTGACCCGTAGGCCAGTAGCCAATGAAACACTTTATTTTCTTGTTCCTCCAATTTTCCAGGTTATTGGGGCAGTTCTGAATTCTATTGGACTAAGTGGCCAAAATACAAATATCCCAGCTGGTATGCAGTCTTCATTGGTAAGTGAAGATTTCCTTTTTATCTTTAAATGTTAAATGGTGTATGTTCCAATGTCAATCTAGGAATGTTGATAAGGGTCGTATGTTTTAGGGCCTGTTTGGTAGGCAATCTGAATTGAGTTTATGTTTATTGAGTTTAGTGAATATGCCTTTGAAAACTGTATCTGGATTATGCGATTTAAATAGTGAAAATTCTTAAATCAACTTAAAAAAAAATGTTTCTATTACATCCAGATGCTGAATTTGAACTTTAAATGCCGAATTTTATTAAAAAAATAATTATACAAAATTTATAACAAAAAAACATGTTCATAAATTAATAAAAAATGATATTCAACCTAATATTTAGTTTTGTACCTACAACCCATTTCATAGTCTATTATCTATAAATATAATACAACACATTTTTAACAACTTTTTAAATTTATCAAACACACATCAACTCTGTTTTCATTAAATTCCTTCTTTTCAGATAGCTTGCCAAACATGCCAGTAAGTTTTGCTTGGTATATTTCCATTTGATTTTTTTTGCTTGATATAATGTGAGCCATTATAGCTTCCTAATCCTAACTAAAAAAGTAAATGGTGCATCTCTCCTGCTAAAAGTTCACATCAGTTAGATTGCTTTTCCTTTTCTTCCATCTCTCCAAATTCAAAAATAATTACCTGCCACAAATTTAAGTTGAAGCAAAACTGGTTTTAAACTGTGTTGTCACTTGTCTGTCACCCAATTGTTGTTGCTTCTGATGTTTATTAGTTCCTCCCTCCAAGATTTAATTGTGGGATTTTTATCGCATTCCATCTCAATTGCACGATTTCAGTAGCTCTTGAGCACCTTTTTTGTTGTTGTTGAGTCCAGTCTTTTTAAGGCTCAAGGCACACTAAAATACTAAGGTGCAAGTGCAATAGTCTCTTAAGCCGTGTTTGGTTTGCCGTTTTGAATCTAGGATTTGGATCGGGAATCCGGGGATTTGGAATCAGTTGTTTGGTAAATATAAAGATTCAAGGGAATTTGATTCCGGGGATTCAGAATTCGGGGATTCGAATCAATATTCTTTTTATTTTGGGCTATCAATATAACAAATCAAATACCGTAATCAAGATTCCGGGAAATTTAATTACGGTACTAGATTCCGGGAAATTAGATCCCAACCCGCAAACCAAACAAGAGTTAGGTAAAAAAAGTACATGCTTTTTTTTGTGAGATGCATTGCACTAATAAAACCTTAAAAAAATAATAAATATACTTTTTTTATAATTAATCAAGAAAATAAATCCCAATGCAAGGATAGTTGCGTTTAAGATTAATAAAATTTATAATTTTTTTGATTAATCAAGATGCTTTAAGACACAATGGTTGTAAAAAGCGCACGTTGCACATTTTGAATTGTACGTTTCTCAGAACGATACAAAATGGTTTTTTGATTCGCATATCATCCAAATCTTATGATTCAAGAGTTTGAATTGTATGATTTGTCCAAAAATCAAAATTTTACATTTTTGAGGAAGAAAAATAAATATCGTACTTTAGATGTTGTGCCGGTGAGGAAGATATTGTTTGAAATCAAAAGAGAAAGAAAGAACCAGAAAGAAGTAAGGTTGTGAAGAAGAGAGGAATAAGTGTTGTTTTTAGTATAAAAAATAACAAAAATATAAAACTGTCATAATGATGAACTTTAAAAGCTGATTTGACCATTCACTTCTTTCCACTTCCCAAACTTTAATAAGGATGAATTAATTTTATAAAATAAAAATTAAATTTACATAATATATTTTAATCTAATTTAATAGAAAGTAATAATCTTTCAGAAGAGATAAAGGTGTTTAGGTGTTTGTTGTGTAACTAATTGTTGTTTTCTACTGGTATATTTTGAAATTATGTCTTACTTTTATATTTAAAATTTAAAATTGAATTATTATTTACAAAATTAAAACTTATGATATGTGATACATTATGATATACGATAAAATAAAATTAATTTCGATACATGTTATGTTTCACTAGTTGACAACCTTGTAAGACAAATGCCTTAAAGCTTCACAAGTTTGTGCATGCCTAGAGCATGTTTTTTATTTTATTTGTGCCTCGCTTATTTGAGGCAGGACGTTGGACCTGTGTCTTAGCTTAGGTGTGCGCCTGAGCAAACCTTTTAAAATTAAGATGAATCCTCTTGATTTTTAAATCTACAGTTTCTTGTTCTTTTCTGTAAATCGTTTAAAATCCTAATGGTTGTTGATGTGAATATACTCGTACAGCCTATCAATCATAGCACATCTAATCAAGGAAATGAAACGTTTCGAGGTAATGTCGGGGCTGGAGGACAAGCAACAAGTCAGGCACAGACTGGACATGCCTTTCCCATCCAGCCATCACAAAGTTTTCCTCACGTGGTTCAAATTCCACTTGCCAGTGCCACCCTACCAGTACCAATTCCTTCCATTCATTCGGTAGCATGCTTTTTCTCTGTCCATGGCCGAATTGTGATTTATATTGCTGAATAGGGTTGGTTTCTTGGTTCTCCTATTGACTATTTGGTTATGTTTTGCTTTTAGCCCATTCCCGATTCTCTGACAACACTTTCTGAATTCATGAATCGGATGGAGTATGCAATATCTCGGAATGTTGGTAAGCTTTAAACATATCTAAATAATTGCTTTATTTGTAGAGCTTTCTTCATCTCTAATTTATATTACTCATTTTTTGGGGAGGTTAATTAACTTCCTTTTTTACATTTTATAATAACATAGGGGATCTACCCAGGGTGGAACTTCCTACCAATCCCCAAGGTTTGCCAACCACTGAATCTTTGAGCATTGTCTTGCGCCAGGCTCAACGGCTTCTAAGTGATTATGCCACGGCTTCAATATCTGTAAGTACTATAACTTGTAACATTACTTGAAACAGAAGCTGCTGGAAGTTTTGAAGGGGTGTTTGGATTTCGGGGAGAGGAAAGGGAGAGGGAGTAAATGGGGGAGCGGAAGTGATTTTAAGGTGTAAAGCACTTGTTTGGAAATTGGTGTTTAATGGGGGAGATGTTCAAAAAAAATTGTTTGGAAATTGGTATTTATAGGTAGAGGTTTGTAAAAACTTATATATTTAATTTTCCACTTTATTTTATATTTCAATCTTAACAAATAAATAAATAATATTTCAATAATTATTATAATCATGTTTATTCTACAAAATTGATTTTAAATAGTGAAAATATTTTAATTTTAATTAATTAAAAATAGCAATAATAAATAAAATTCATAAATTTAAAATGTTTATTCTTGTAAATTCAAATTTTTTTCATTAAGTAAATTATTTACAAAATAGGAACAAAAGAATTGCAATAATATAATTTTTTTCATTATTTATCTTATTTTGATATTTATAATTTGATGTCCAATTTCTAAAAATAAATAATTATTGAACTAATTATAAACTTAAATCATATTTTTTTGTAAATTTAAATTTTCAAATTCAAATAATTTTTCGGTCAACAACATGAAATTGAAATAATATTTTGTCAATTTCTTTTAATTTCTATCTATATAATCAAATTTTTATTTTTAATCCAATTTTTAAATTATTAATATCATTTAACTTGATAAAAATTGTCAACATGAGCCGTTACTCAACGACATTATTGTATATTCAATGACCAAAAGATCATGTGTTTGAATTCTACTGCCCTCAATTGTTGTAATCTCATAAAAAAAACTTAATGAAAATTAAAAATTATAATAGTTTATTTTTACAAATAATTTTAAAAAAATTGTATTACTTTTAATTTTTTATATTTATAATTAAATTTCTAATTTTTAAACCAATTTTAACAAAAATTCAAATAAGTATAATATTAAAAATTAAATTAAAAAAATATATAAACTAAATAATAATTGGATAAAAAATTTAATTAGAGATTGAAGAGTGAGGAGAGGATGGGGAGAGATTAAAATCATCTATAAAATACAAACATGGGGAGAGGATATTTTAACCTCTCCCCCTTCCCCTCCCCAACAAACAAACGCCCCCTGAGGGTGTAGAGTGTACACGGGGACATCAATTGTTGATCTGTTTTGTTTGACAGTTGTAGCTTGCATGTTTTGATGTTATAAATTCAGCGTTAGATTAATCTAGCTAGAAAGTTCGGTCCATAACTTACTATCACACAGAGCTGTATA
This sequence comes from Sicyos baderoa, assembly GCA_037832685.1. NCBI lineage: Eukaryota > Viridiplantae > Streptophyta > Magnoliopsida > Cucurbitales > Cucurbitaceae > Sicyos > Sicyos baderoa. The sequence goes on from JBBMEF010000023.1 coordinate 485,919, forward strand.
TTTTGGGAAGCATTAATTCTTCAGTTCATATGTTCTCGTATCAATGTCTTTTTTTGTTATCTGTGAGTACCAAGCCAGCCACCTCGACTAATCTGAGTCATTACAGAAACCTGTAAGAAATTAACGGTTGAGCTCATTCTCTCCTAGTCCCTTATACCCTTTTAACTACTTGGCCAACTTATGACGGTGAGTTGGTTGTGATGATGTCTGATCAGTTGGATAATTTATATTTTGGCAAAATAATAGTATCTTTTATATTGTCTCCAAGGAGTGGCGCAGTGGTTAAAGACTTGGGTTTTGAGGGTATGCTCCCCTCAAGGTCCCAGGTTCGAGACTCATTTGTGAAACTATTCCTTCGATGTCTCCGGTACTTGGTCTAGGGATGGGCGTGGTTACCTTGTTTCAAAAAAATAGTATCTTTTCTATTCTTTTGTTAATTAGTAACTTAAAACCTAATGAAGGAAGGCTTAAGGTTAGTATGAGCCTGTTTGGAAACCAAGTCCTTAATACACTTTTTTCAAGTCAAGACAAAAGCCTATTCACAAAAGCCCATTCTCAATTGAAGTACAATAACTTCTTGTCACTCTTTCGAAGCAAACACTAAAATCAGAGATTCAGAGGGTGCATAGAATTTATGGAATATTATAAAAATTTAGGTTGCATTTGATGATGAGGATTTTTGTTGGAATCTGAAGCCAAGTAAGTCATATTAGTCAAATTTGAAATCTCCATATATGGCAAGCCTTGTTTCTTGTGTCACGAGTTCAAACTATCCACTGGTGGATGGCCTTCTTTCCATTGTTGAATTGAAGTGCGAGAACTTCCTTGAAAGTTCAGATGAACAAAAGATGGAATAAATTCTTTGATCCAAAACCATTTGAATCTGGGTTATATTCTCAGTTAAAACATAAGAATAAGAATACATTGACTATGGTGTTGGATTTATATCAATTTTCCCTGCATCTTCTTCGGTCTTCTATCTTTTAGAATAGCATGCTCATGGAATCTTACTAGCTGCTGCGTGGAAACCAAGTCTATTCTTTCTTATTAGTTATTGCACATCAAGTTTCTTGATTGTTTCTTCTTCATATAATCTGATTAAAAGCTTGAATGTTGTTCTCTATGCATGTGTAAAAATTTAGAATATTTTTGGGCTTCTTCAGAGTTGTACCGTTCCTTTTTTTTTTTTAATGAAAAATTTGTTTCCTGTTTCACACAAAAAAAATAGAACATTGCTGGGCGCTTAGAGCAAAATAGCTCGTCCATTGATCCCACTGTGAGGGGTCAAATTCAGGAAGAGTCGATACAAGTAGGACTTCGGATGCAACAATTTGGAGCGCTTCTCCTAGAACTAGGCCGTACAATGCTGACACTCCGAATGGGACGGTCATCTGTAAGTTGTTATCTATATACAGTGAGTGAGTTTTAAATTTCTGCCTGTCTTATTTTTAAATTGCACTAATATTTCTGTTTGGTTTTTGCAGGCTGAGTCAGTTATTAATGCTGGCCCAGCAGTATATATCTCTCCTATGGGGCCGAATCCCTTAATGGTTCAGGTTAGAGGAGTTTTTTTAATTAGTTCCTAAATGCAATTTACTTACTACGTTCATGGGCATTGGGATTCTATTAGAACTGTAGCATAGCATCTGATTTCTGTTCTTTCTTTATCTTTCTGTGTGTAGTCTGGAATATTTTCGGGTGTTTGGATAGGAACCTATCTTGGTATTTATATTTATTCAAATATGGAGGTTTTGAAAACTCCCCAATCTCCCTAAAAATTCCCAACCCTAATTCTAAAAAGCAAAAGCAGCTAGTCCATGTAAATAAAATCCAAAAAAAAAAAAACGTAATTTTTTTCAGATTAAACAAAAGGATTCGCTAATAGAAGTGCTAATGCTACAACCAGTCCATAAATTGTTAAAGCTTCCATAAAAGCCAGACTAAGCAATAAAGTACTTCGGATTTTTCTCTTTGCCTCGGGTTGTCTCGCGATCCCTTCTACAGCTTGGTCCGCAGCAGTACCATGACCAACCCCAGGTCCAATAGAAGCACCAATATAATTACTATCCAACTCACTCTATCACTTGGTATTTATAGACTAGTATCTAATTCTACACTAACTCTAGTTAGCTAATCTAACCTAATATGGCGTCTATCATTACTTGGCTCTAAAAAATTCACCATGTCTTCAAGGTCGTTACTAGAGAATTACCATTGTTTTTATAGGAAATTTAATTCATTCATGGATAAATGAAAATTACAAACAACTCATCAAAAAACAAGATGGGCGGAGCTACAGATAGGAACGGGAGGGGGAGGGGGAGGGGGAGGGCCAATCATTAGGCCCAGTACAAGGGAAACAAAAACACTAAGGACACTGTCCAATAGATCGATGACCCCAAAAAGGAGATCAAAAGGTGGTCAAAGGCTGCAATACCTAGAGGATTTATATAGGAGCACATGTGTTCCTATCAACCTATCCAAAACTAAAAGATAGACAAAACAAATGATCGTCCATTGCGGACATTAATTAGAACAAGCTTGTTTGCTTGACTCCAGCCAACGAGAAGGCGAAGCCTTTGAGTTGCATTGAATAGAAGAATAGAGGTTTAGTAATTCCTAAGTCCCTTTATCACCTTTTTTTTTTCTTGGCATGTGTCTTCTTGTTGGTTGGAAGGACCTTAATTCATAAACCCATCTTAGCTAACCAAGGGATAATATATGAAGCACAAACAAAATAGGGAAAGAATTCGTGTCAGACGTGCCATTTTAAGTGTCCTAATTTTATATTAATCAGACACATCTTGGACATATATTGGACACATGTGTGGTCTTTAAGTCGAAATGTTAAAGGCTTCAAACCAAAATAAACGAAGTAATAAAAACTAAAAGGAAAACAAAAAGTCAATAGAACAAAAAAATAGTCACCTCCCATTTATCACCAAAAAGAAAAAAACAATTGTCTTTCCTTCATGAAAAAATCCATCTCCACCTTCTAAAACACTCGTTTGCTGCCACCTCCCATGCCTAATCAACGTCTTTGACATTTATGCTTTTTAGTTGAGTGCCATTAATCTTCTATGCTAAATTTATATATTTACTAAAATAAATAAACATGTTAGTTTTTTAGAAATTGGCGTGTCGCCATGTCTTATCGTGTCTTATCGTGTCTGTGTTCGTGCTTTATAGGGGATAACAATGGGGAGAAGAATGGATGGGTCAAAGTCTATGTCATCTTTAAGCTCTACTTCCACCCAAAAGTCTTCTTCCTTGTGCACCTCAGGGGTCTTTCGAAATGCTGATGGGAGCCATCTTTTCAGTATTCATGTTGAAAAATTCTCCTAGGTTAGGAAATGAATCATATGAGTGGAGAACAATAGTTTTTTCAAATTGAGGAGAGTTTGGAGGACATCTGGAGTAATGAGAAGAATGACAACCATCTCTCAAAATAAGAATAGGGATAGTTAGTAGAATGGATAGGTTTTTTGATTAGGGTGGATTCCATACCATCAACAATCAGATCTACTTGGGCTTCTTTGCTATGCTATCGGGTGATGTTCATCACTCTATTCTCTCCATTATAGTAGTTGAGGGATGTTGTGAAGCAAGAGACTCAGAAAGAGGTGGGTGGAGTGTGCCTCGCTAGAAGGATGGGGAGTGGACGGTTGTGTCAAGTAGGGAGATAAAAGTTATGGGAAAAATAAGTATTTGGAGAGCGAGATGAGAATTCATTCAAAATAGAAAGTGGTAATAGAGGGGGAGAAAAATCTGGTTGATAAAATGCTAAAAGGTGATAATATTGAGATACGAGCCCATTGCTCAATTTTTCCAAATGGTCAATAACGAGAGATGAAGGGCTAAAACCATTGGCAGTGATCGAACACTGCAGTGGTAATGGTGGTGGCAGCTGTTGAGTAGTGAAATCTCGTGTCATTCTTTGACATTCTTTTGCATTTCCTTACAAAAGTGGCACCCTCTTTCAACATCATTACATGTACACGAGCCACCTAAGAATTTTGGCAGTCAATGACTTTGAGTGGCTTTCCTCTCTTTCTAGAAAAAAAATGTTGTCTATCTTTGTCATGGACTCATGGTCGCTAAGAGATTTGTAGCAGTGTTGGGGAGATTTTTCATGCGCTCTCTTTCCAATTACTTAATCTTTCACCCTCGTCTTCGGTCACTACGATTTGTTTTTTTTTTTGGCCATAAAGACTTTCGTCGTTTGCAAGATCTTTGAGTTCTTGAAATCTTGATCTTCGCATTTGGTTGGAAACGTATCTTATTTGTGTAGCTCTTATTGCTTTCTTGTTCTTTTGTTGTGTTCAAGATTGCACGACAAGTCCTTTGTATTGCTTCTCAATCCCGGATTTGTTCTTAACTAAGGCTTATTCAATTTTTGGCTTCTCTTTTTTAATTCTTTCATCTCCTTTGTGATCTCTTCCACCATTCTTAATAAATTATCTTGTAGGAGTTGGAATAAAGAATTCCACGATGAATCCATTGATTTCTTCAATCCATCTGCCACTTGTCTTTAAATAAATTGCTTCAAAATAAATTGCTTCAGTAATGTTCTCACTACATAATTTGTTGAGAATCTCTTCAAGGTCCATGGATCGTACAACTTTCTAATTGATGGGTGCCATCGACAAGGGATGGTGCAGTTGGTTGAAGACTTGGGCTTTGAAGATGTGCTCACCTTAAGGTCGCAAGTTCGAGATTTACTTGTGACATTAATTTGTATACACCTCCCGTGTCTTTATTCCTATGATGTCTCCCGGTACCTGGCCTAAAGATGGGCGTGGCTACCATTGTTTCAAAAAAAAAAAAAACTCCCCCAGCTTCTTACAAAGGCATAACCCTTTACACCAATAGAATTCGTATCTCAACTCACTCACTCACTCGATATTTATAGACTTATCAAGTAACTAATTTCTATCGAACTCTAGTTAACTAATCCATCCTAAATTCCTAATATGAGGTTTATCATGTTCGTCATGTACCAAGTGATGCCTAGCTGATTGGATTTGATTTATTATGCTTTTGTTAATGATATGTGAAATGTTCATTGTAAATACATACAATGTTTTAACAGGAATGCCCAGACACGCCTTATGTGAGGCTCATGAGGCATGCAAGGCGCGCCCTTGTGTCTTTTGTTTTTTAGGGTTGTACAAAAACAACTTTTTAAGATCATAAAAAACTTAATTATTCAATTCACGTGATCTTTGTACTATGTCATTCGAAGCTCAAGATAAATGAGTCTAGGCATTTTAATACCTTAAATTACTTAATTATTTGTCTCACGAAGACATCCACTTTCTTTCTTTTTTTTCTCTCACTTCTCTAGCCACACATTCACTAGTTTTCCATACACCATTGACCATGAGTTCTTCACAACACTACATTCAAAAGTTAATTATTGAATCTTTCAATCTTATGTATGTTTTAAGGATTATTCTTGATTAAAACTTCATTATGTTTTTTTTATATATTACACCTTTTGGTGCCTTGCGTTGCGCCTTACGCTCTAGAGTGTCATTGACCATTTCAAGGGTAGACCCTCGCTCGTCTTTAAAACACTGAATACATACAACTGTTGTGCTTTTGGTCTTTAGTGGACAACATAATCAATACATTCTGGCACCATGATTTTAACCATTATGAGATTGATAACAAATTTTGTTGGCTTCTCTGCTGCACTAGTTTATTATTAAAATTAGTTTTATTATTAGAAAAACAGCACATATATTTTGTTAAATTTGGCATAATTCTTAAACTATAAAATTATAAGGCAGTTCAGTATTTTCTTTATAGGGGCTTTAGCATTATTAAAAAAAACTATGATAGAAGAATGCATGAAATATATCTTATAACTAGATTTAGTTTTGAATGTATAAGTTTTTAAACTAGAGTTTACTCTATTATTTTAAATTTAGAACTTTGGCATTATGGTTCGGAGAAAGTTAGAATTTAGTCCCTATAGTTTAAAAAATAGAATTCAGTCTCTATTATTTGATAAAATAAAGTAAATAGTATTTTTTCGTTTGTTCGTAATTGTTGACAAGTTAAAAATGGGGAAGTTACCTATACATGACATGTGTGAGTTAAGGTGACCGATTGGACAAGAAATCACATCATTTACACATAGATAGTTATCCTCTTATACTTAATTTGCCCCCAATTCTGAATGACAGGCTATAAAAAGCTTAAAAATACTTCTTGAACTTTAAAGAAAAGTAAAACTAGCAGTCATTTGAAACTAATGGGTCGGGTGTTAACTTTTTGACTCATTAAATAATTTGACCCATCAGTTTTAACCCACTGACCCATTAGTTTCAAACGGCTTAACTTTTTTGAACTCTTGACATTTGAAGTCTAGAGACTAAAATGGAACAAACATGATAGTTTAGGGGCCAAAATGGTATTTTAACCCTTTATTTATTTATAAATATATAATCAATGAATAATAGCTCCTTCATTCACCAATTTTCGTTCTCATCAACAGATTAGCATTTACATAATGATATGCTTGTAAACTAAAATAGGGACGTAGTAGTCCAAAAATGTTTTTGGCAGCCCACTTATTCACTTCTTCTTTTGCAGCCTTTTCCCCTTCAAACTAATCCCGTCCTGGGTGGTGCTGTCCTACCATCAAACCCTGTGGCTGTTGGTGCAGTTGGTGTTGGCACTGCCCCTAGACATATCAACATTCACATACATGCTGGTGAGGATCATAGTATTTTGATGTTCAGTTATCTTCATAATGCAATGTGCTTTCTCCTAAGCTCTGCCACTCTTTCTGCAGTTGGTACCAGATCCAACAATGGGGAGGGACCACTTGGAGCACAGGCACCTTCAGTGAGAAGTGATCCTGAGACTGCCCTTTCACATCCATTGGGCGTTGCTGTGCATTCTGGTGAAGGTGTTTCTTTTTCCCAGCCTACTCCTGACTCTGTTTCATTATCCTTTATAATTGCTGATGTCAATTCCCGAATTAAAGATTTAGTTGGTAATGTTGGTGGTGGTAGCACTACTGAATCAGGTATTGCTCGGTTGGTAGCATTGCATTCTTTTTCACTTCTACTTAACATATTGTATTCAGGTCAAGCGCAAATGGAAGTTCAGAGTTCTTCTATTGGTTCTGAAGCAGGGAGTGAACAGCATAGTGAAATGAAAAGGGATTTGGGTGGAGAAACGAGTGAGTCTTTACCTCGCCGCAACCCTGAAATTGGAAGTGACAAGGTAGATATTTGGTACAATTTTTTTGCTCCTCATCCTCCCCAGTTATTTTTTAAGCCTGTCCTTATATTAGATTAAATGCTGAATCTAGTTGTAACCAACCACAGATAGTAAACACAGACAATATTTGCCGAGATACAGGAAGGGCTGTAAATTCAACTGATATCCCATCATGCTCTGGTGGTAGGGGCTCTGACTTTGTTGGAAGAAATGAAGAAAATTCTCCGAGTCAGCCATCTTGTGAGAATAGCTCGGGTGCCGGTTCCTCTCAAGCTGTTCCACTTGGACTTGGACTGGGAGGTTTGGAACGACCGGTAAGATGAAGCTATTCATTTTTCTATTTATATTTCTGTTCTGGTGGCCTATTGTTGTATCATGCACGTTTTTGCCTATTGGCAATGAGAAGCATTTAGGACTTGTGCTTTAATTGTTTTAGTACATAGGAGAACAGAACACTATTGTGCTTTGTCCTTTTGTGATTGTATTTGATGAGACAATAGTAATAAGCATTATAGGGCATCGATTGTATTGAGATGAGATTCCATATGTACTTGATGGATTTCTCGTTGTATTGGATTTTAATTTGCAATTTCCTTCGGTTTTATTTATTTTTACTTATTCCTTTTGGTATTGGTTGATTAGAGGCGAAGGCAGCAAAGTTCACAGGCTAAGGGAGGTAACAGTGGAACCAGCCTCGGCCAAGGTCCTGCAGGCCAGCAGCTATTACAATCTCTCGCCTCTAGTGCTTCTATGAATAGGTCGAATGCTCATGAGCCCATTTCAGGCCTACAGTCAACTGATAGCACTACTCCAGACAGCAGATCCTTGCATGGTCCAGGTTCCAACAGCCAAATTGATATAGGAAGAAGTATGTCTCAAGTTTTGGAGAGTCCTGCTTTGAATGGATTATTGACCGGGCTTTCAGCGCAAACAGGCGGTCCTCCTGATGCCTTAAGGAACATGTTGCAACAGCTCACTCAGAGCCCTCAGATGAGAAACACAGTCAATCAAATTGCTCAGCAGGTTAACCCTCGAGATTTCGAGCCCATGTTCGCTGGGTCAGGAGGAGGCCAAGGTGGTGGCATTGATTTGTCCAGGATGATCCAACAGATGATGCCTATTGTCTCTCAAGTGCTTGGAGGAGGAGAGCCAAGACAACCACCACCTTCATCAAACATCGATAGAGAGCAAAGGCCCCATAGTGAGACGCCTGGTTGGGGAGTGGAAACATCTAATGCCCAAAATATTCAGGTCCGTTTAACATGTCTATCATATTTTCTTCCCACGTATTATCTTGTAAATCTAATACTATTACTGTGACTTGTCGAATTATGTTTCCTTGTAGAGAACATATTAACTGTTGAAAAAAATTCATACTCGGTTGTTAGTGGCTAATCAGCCAAGGTGTTCCTTCGATAATTAATTTTTTTTTTTTTTTTTTTTATCTTTTGTCATACATATTTAATTCTTCTTTCCTTCATAGTCCATTGCATTTGTTTATTAAACTTGTACCGATTTAACCATCATGGGCTATCTAGTGGTCAAATAAATGACTTTCAAATAATAAAGTGCAAATAAATGACTTTCAAATAATAAAGTGCTTACTAGTTATGAGTTAAATCCATGCTGGTCTCACCTACTTAAGAACTAATTTCCTATATAGTAGGGTAGTTAAAAAAATGTAGTAGGGTGAGGCATTTTTATTTTATTTTGTTTACATTTTATTTTGTCGTGGCTCTTAACTTTTATCCTCGGGGTGAGGGTTTAACTTTTAGCCTCGGGACTCATACCTACTTAGGATTTGTATGATGTTTTAAACTAAACTCGAGGCTTTACACTGCCTCAAGCCAAGCCTTTTAGAACATTGTTCATGTGCATTTTCCTACATACAACATTTTGAGTGTTGGTGGTTTGGATGGTTAGATCTCTTTTCTCTTTTATGCGCAGTGAAGTTTGATGGCATAACTAACTATTTTGTGTGTTAGATCGACTCCCAAGATCTTGCTCGGAGGATCACATCTACCAATTCTCCAAGAGATGTCTTCCGAGCTGTAGTCGAGAGTTCAGCTCAGCTTTCTGGCAGTAGCAGCGAAGATATTGCAAATGAGTTGGGCAGCAATGAGAGCCTGGCTAAGGTGAATATTTTGTTTTGTTCTTTTCAGTTCCCACGGATGCATCCATTGAAAAGTTTTGTTTCAGAGAATTTGATTGCTTAAGATAATTGAGTTTTCATGGGAACCATGTGGGTTTATTTTTGTAGGAATATGTAGAGATGTTATCAAGTGATGTAAACCGACGGCTACAAGGCAACTCAGATCAGGGCAAATAAATCATATATGGAAGGAAATTGTAGATTGGTGAACTTGGCTTGGCTTGGCTGCTACTGGTGAATTTGGACATTATTATTATTAGGCTTTCTTAAGTTATTTTCTGGTGGTACAAATTATGTTACCCTCTCTCTTTTATATATGATATTTTGGCTTAAATCGTAGTCTCTAGGTTGTAAAATACCTTTTCTGTTGATATCATGCCATTTTTTGAATACCTGAGATTATTAGTTATTTGCTTCAGGATCGGTTGTTATTTGTAAGACTAAATTTTATATATATATGAAAAAATACTTATGGATTTTTCCCTTTAGTAGCTTATTGTTACATTTTCTTTTAAGGAGTCTTTGTAAACTATAACAAAGTTCCATTGGAGTTTAGATATCTTCAAGAGAAAATGCTATGAACAAAATACTTTAAAGTCAGTATAGAAATTGCACACCCACGCACACTTGGGCCCCTTTCATAACCACTGCGACAGATGAACCATTCTTTTCAAAATCAAAACTTTTGATTACGGTTGATATTTTGAATAAAATAAAATAAAATGCTTATCAGATAACCATAATTGTAAAATAAAATTATGGGAAATTTAAAAAGCCGTCTTAATAAAAAAAAGCGAAAAATGACCTGCTTATATTAATTGTTAATATTGTAAATATTATTAATATCACATTTAACTAAATAGATTGTGTTCTCTATTTATATATGTTCCATAAAATGTATAAAATTAGTATTTATTAAATGGATGAAATTTGTATATTATAATTATGATATTAATAAGTTTTGATACGTATAATCATTTTGATATTAACGAGTTTTGATGCGTTTAAGTTAATATTTACAAAATACGAACTAAATACACTCTATTAATAATTACATAATAGTATTATGCATAAAGAGAAATAAATGGCTTTTCAAAACAAAAAGGAAAAAAAATAATTGGTTGCACGTATTTGTTATATAAAAACTTATAAATAATGTAGGTTGGGACTATACTAAATACAATGTATTTATTTAATGTATGTTATGATATAATATTAATGCTTATGGTATGTGTATAATAATAAGTTTTATAATAAATTTGTAATATGATTTACATATTTTACAGTGATGCAGACTTGAATTACGATACGTAAAATACTATTTTGATAGATATATCGTTTTTTATTAGTTGAAACTGGTAAAAAAAATAAAGATTTTCCGAGTAGGAATCTAGAAATAAAATCCTTGCAGATGACGAATGAAGGTTTACAACTGTAACGCCCCAGGCCGAGGATTTGGAATTCGAATTTTGCCCCCATTGGTACCGACATTCCCCTGCGACCTGACCATATTAGCACCTAGCCTTCATTGCTACTTAAGAATGAAGACTGTCCTCACAAACCAACACGAGTCCTTTCAGGATATTTTGTCCTCACTCGCATGCAACCTAAGAATTTATTCCAAAGAAGTCCCCCAACCTAAGACTACTCCAAGCTAAGCACGCTTAACTTTGAAATTCCTTAGATTGAGCCACCAAAAGAAGGTGCACATTATTGGTATAGGTAGTGTGATCGCGCCAAGGTGTGTTCGCAAAATGCGAATATTATAAATGATTTGCAGCGATTTGCAAAGGCAAGTATACCTTATCGTTTGAAGCAAGTTTTAAAAGTAAGTAAAAGTCATCTCCACAGGGAATTATGTCTTACTTCAATTATCTATAAGTTACTGACT
>JBBMEF010000023.1:497300-533883 GCA_037832685.1 Sicyos baderoa
GTGACACTGACAACAAATTCTTCTTTATACCTGGCACATGATAGACATTGTGTAGTAACACCTTGTCAGATTTATTATCAGGCACAATTATCGTGTTGCCAATTTGAGCAATCGGCAGCGGTACATTGTTGGCTGTACGTACCACACGACTCCCTTTGTACCCAATCTTGTATTGGAGTTTCCTTTGATCGCCAGTCATGTGGTTTGAGCATCCTAAATCAATGATCCAATCATTCTCATAATTGATGTGCTTTCCCACCATCGTCATGAGTGTTTGCTCGTCTTCTTCAAAAGTACATAGTGCTTCAACATCCCATTCATCTTCCATCTCCTTTTTTAAAGTTGCCGTGTTGCTTTCGACGAACTTTTTCTTCGACCAACAGTCCTTGGACATGTGGCCCTTTTTCCCGCAATTATAGCAATTTCCTTCGAACATTTTTCCTTGAGAACTCTTATTTTCATTCTTATGAGCTCTCCAAGGTTGTGTGGTTCCTTGACGACCTTTTCCTTTAACAGCATTTCCACCCTTGGATGGTTGCTTAGATTTGTTCCAGCTTTTGCTTGTGTAAAGTGCTTCTTCTTCACTCTTTAGTGTGATGCCTTTCATTTGCATAGCCATGGCTTCTTAACTGGCTAGCAAGTTTTCAAACTTTACAAGTGATGGTTGAGTGGGCCATCCTTGTACGGCAATAACAAAGCTTCTATACTCCAGTCGCAATCCATGGATGATGATCCTCTTCATCCGAGCTTCTCCAATGACAGACTTTGGATCTAGTTCAGTAATCTCCCGACAGATCGACTTGACCTTGTGGAAGTACTGAGCGATCGTCATGTTGCGTTGTGAGATTGATAATAACTCATTCTCGAGAAGTTGTAGCCTCGTATCATTCTTCTTTGAGAAAAGCATCACAAACGTGTCTCATGCTTCTTTCAGTGTTTTGTTGTCCCGAATGTGCTCCAACATCTCTTCTTCGACGCTGGTCTTCAAGGCAAACATTGCTTTGCCTGCTTTGATTTTCCATTTCTGCAAGGCGCCATTAGCATCCTCCTCTGGCGGCGTAGTTTCGCTCCCGCCAACGACCTCTCAAAGGTCTTGTCCTTGTAAGTAGGACATCATGCATGTTTCCACGTGTTCTAGTTGTTGTTGTTGAGTTTCTTGATTCCTCCGACGACTTGGAGATCACCCATCGTGTTGGCAGTACCTCAGTAATACCAAACAAGCTAGTTTTCCACACAAAACTTGCAGAGTCACAGACTACTCACGACACGAAGAAACTCACACACTAACAATCTCAAGAAATTTTTTCTGATGTGGAAGATCAGTCGGAGCTGCAACCACAGAGCATACTAAGAATTTCAAGAGATCCGACAATCTATCACAACTTGCTCTGATACCAGATTGTTGAACACGACTCTTTGTGGGAAACACCAACACTCTTTATTAAGACCACTTTAAAAAGAGATTACAAGACAAGTGTTGGAACTTACACTACAAACTCACAATAGGACTCTTTGAAGACACCTTGTAGGACACTACAACACTTGCTTTTTCTTGGATACAAAATATGGTGGGGTTGGGGAGTATTTATAGTGTAGGCTAGACAATATACATTTGTCTAGAATGTTCCTAAAACTATCTATATATTTCCCCCCACATTTTTCTAGAGTTATCCTAAGAATATCTAGATATTTTGCACATTCTAAAATATTCTTTACATGTCTACATAAATCTCAAACTCTAAATACTTCTACATTTTACCAAGAAACTTCTAGATAATTGACTTTTACTCTAAGTGGGCTAAACTTAATTGGGCTAGTGATGAACTTCAACACACCTCGACTAATGTCGTGAGCTATATCGCGTTTTTGTGCATTGAAGTTGAACTCTGATTGGATGGTTGTGGATTTTGTAGGAATATTTAGAGATATTAACGAGTGATATAAACCGACGTTTAGAAAGCAATTCAGAATTACAGGAAAAATAAACACATCTCTTGAAGGATTATTGCAGATTTTGGCTGGAATTCCAACAATGGCTTAGCTCCTAATATTGGTGATTTTGGATATTAAGCTTTCTCAAGTTTTTTTTTTTTTTTTTTTTTTTTTTTTTTTTTTTTTTTTTTCCTTTGAATTTTCTTTGTAAACACAGATGATTCTCTAAGGTGCAATGTTTTTAATCGTAGATTGTTTAGGTTGTAATATATATTTTTTTCATGAAACGATGGAACTTATTTTGAGGCTCTTTAATATTATTATAAAAGTCCATGTATGGTAAAATTTAAAAGAGGTTGAATAGGTCAAGGGCCTATGTGCAAATGTGTAGTTGTCCGAGTGGCCTATTTCATTTAGAAAATTTTATCTACTTTCATGCGTGGGTAGAACTTATATTTGACCTATAAGTAGGGATGATTTCGGTTTAGTTTTTGTCGGTTTTGTACCAATCCGACAATCGAACCGATATCTTCGGTTTTCAAAAAATGGATCCGATCCAATATCCAATAAAGTATAGAATTATTGGTTCGGTTTTCAATTGGTTCGGTTTAGTTTTGGATCCGATCCAATGTCCAATTATTTTTAAATATATCAAGAATAACATTTATTTTTTTAAATATATCAAGAATAACATTTCTCAACAAAAAATTCTCATGAACAACAATTTTTTTAAAGAATGTCGAAAGTATTTTGTAACTTATTAAAAATTATTTAAAGATGTTTGTTACTTGAAATATGAGTGAATTAATAAAATATTCAACAAATCTTCTAAATAACGAAAGAAATATGATTTTATATGGCTTATTGACAATATACATATAAATTTCGGTTTGGATCAGTTTTTATTGGTTTTTTTAAAATGAAAACCGGAACCGATCCAATATTTTCGGTTTTTTCAAATTACAAACCGATATGTCCAATTATGTGTTAAAAAACCGATTCGATCCATTAAGTTGAATTGGTTCGGTTCGCTTTTGTTGGTTTTCGGTTTTCATTATCACCCCTACCTATAAGGCACCATTGATTTCACACAAAAATAAAATTGTATAAAAAAAATAATACTAAAATAAAAGGAAAAAGAAATTGTGTGACACCAAAAGTGTCACATAATTAAATAAAATGTAGGTGTCATCTACACATGAACAAGTAGACAACTTTTCTTCTTTCTTTAATGATATGTATGATTTTAGGTTAAAATACAATTTTGGTCCCTCGAGTACTTTTGGGTTTGTTCTATTTTGATTTTTGAATTTTCAAATGTCCAAATAGCAAAGTCGAATGATTAAAATTGGACTTTTAAAAATGGAGGAATCAAAATTTGACAAACAACAAAGTCGACTAAAATTGGACATTTGAAAGTTTAGGGACCAAAAGAAAACAAGTTGTTACTGACAAAAGTTATTTATAAAAACAATAAATAAATTGATGGTTTATTATTATTAAAACAATAAATAAATAAACAATGAGAGATTGAAGAGTGGTGAAGTCCAAAGAAAAAACTTGAAAATATTTTGCTTTTATATCCTACGATTAAAAACATAAATATTTAAAAATTATATAGATATATGTGTGACAATCTTGTTGATTAATTTGTTTTCTTAAAGACTCTCTTCCACATACTATTTCCTTTTCTTTTCTTAAAAAAAAAACAACACATATATATAGTTGAATTATACAATGTTATGCCTATATAATTTCATATATATAGAAAGTGAGGGATAGGAAGATCATTAAAAAGTATGATATTGAATTTAGATGTTTGCCTAAAATCAGGTCTAGCTAGATGTTGCTTTGAATATATGTGGTAAGAGTTCAAGACAAACCGATAGGATGGAAGCTTTGGTCGTTCAATGGTTATAAGTTGAATGTGGATGCCTCGTGTTCTCCCTCCCGTTCTGGGATTGAACTCGAAATAGTTGTTCGAGATTGGACGGGCAATCTCGAAATAGTTGTTCGAGATTGGACGGGCAATCCAGTGGGTGTATCAACTTTTTTCTTAACAAACAGCTTCAATTCTTTCTCGGCCGAAGCAGTAGCATTGTTGTATGGGGTCAAGTTTGCTGGTGGCTGAAAAAATTGGTCCTCTGTTTGGCACATTTTCATCTTCACAATCTTTTATTTATATATAATATAATATAATATAACTAAGGATAAAATAATATTTTAATCCCTTAGTTTTGTTTCAAATTAATTTTAATTTTTAAACTTTTAAAAATCTAGTTGTAATGTTTGAATCACAAATTTTATATTAGATGATATTATAAATAAAATATTGATTTTTTTAAAATTAAATTCGTGAATATGAAGCTAAATTGAATTACAACCGATTAATAATTCATTTATAGCTATTTAAAATAACTCATCATTTATAACTACTTATTTATTATCATTCATTTCTAACTTTTTAATTTTAATTTTTTTTTCAGTTTTTTAAAACAAAAATAACTTATTTATAATCATTCTTTTTTAACAAATCAATAACATATCATTTTAAACCTATATTAAAACAAATAACTCATCTCCGATAAAAGCATATGAGGCTGATTGTTGGGCATATATTTAGTTAAAGTTTTAGGAGTTAGGTTGAATAGTTATACAGAGGAGTTAAAAATTGAAAGTTATAACTAAAAACTCGTTTGAATGTAGTTTTGTGTAGAGAAGTTAGAGTTACAATCATGTTTACATCTATTATTCTAGACTGCCATCGTATTTTTGCTAGATTCTGGTGGGGTGATATAGATGCTAATAGGTGTGTTCATTGGGTGAAATGGGCGACCGCTTGCGTTCCTAAAAATGGTGGCCGTCTTGGTTTCAGGGATCTTGAATTGTTTAATCAAGCTCTGTTAGCGAAACAAGATTGTCGGTTATTAACAGATCCCGATTCTTTGCTGGCTAGAGTTTATCAAGCTAAGTATTTTCATTCATGTAATTTTCTTGATGCGAAGTGTCCGTCAAATGCATCGTTCTCATGGAAAAGTATTACTTTGGGGAGAGAGCTTCTTGCAAAGGAGGTTTGGTGGCGAATTGGTAAGGGTCAAATGGTGAATATTATTGGTAGCAATTGGTTGTCTCGATCTCGTTGGCTGCGTCCTATCTCTAGAGCAGGCATTGATTCTATGTTGACTGTATGTTAGCACCCGATGTGAGATCAATTCTAATGTTACCAGGGCCTAGGAGTTTGGGGAAGATTCTTTGTTGTGGCACTATGATAAATGGATGTTTAGTTTTAAGCCTATTGTTTTTCAGAAAAAAAAAAAAGCTATTTTTGACAATTAAAAAAAAATTATTAAAAATAAGTGGTTATAAATTATTTATTTTGATTGATTTCTATGAATAATAAAAAATGGGAGTTTTTTTAAAAAAAAACAATGAGATAAAATTAAGTAAAAACTTGTTTAAATGTAAGTTTTGAATGAGTAATTATGAATCCTAAAACTAAATCCTACCTAGATATGGCGTGAATTTTTTTGCCTTCCTAATTTTTAACTCCTGGAAATAATTACTCGAGCCAAGTCTCCGTCGAAAAACCAATGTTCTTTCCAAGGTCACCGTTTGCTTCTCCCTCCATTTAAGTCGAGAGAATCCGCCTAGGGCTTTGCTGTTACAGTTCTCCTCCCATGGCGCCTTCACCTCCATCAAACTCAGCTCCTGAATTCTCACTGTCCAAAAAACCCCTTGGTTTGTACGCCAACGCTCTCAAACGCAAGGACAGCTTCATTCAGTTCTTCGCCATGACTGGTATTTTGCTTCTAAGTGTCCGATCCATGGGTCAGAAGTACCGAATCCACGACCTTCAAGAGGACACCACCGCTCTCAAACAAGAGCAACAATCCCTAATTGACCGTATGAAGAACATCAAGCGCAGCCTCCTTCACGAGGCATCGCTCGATTCCACTGGCCTCTTCGCATCCAGGCTCCGCCTTCTCTTCAGCGATGAAGATTGACTGCTTTCAATCTTCCATCTGTGAGTTTGTAGTTTTTTTGTTACGCTTGACCTTGTGTACCCAATTTACTCGATTTTGAAATGTTCCATGCGTTTTTGTTGTTGAGGATTGTAGCCTTCGTTTTCTTCTTGAGTAATAAAGAGGCTGATTCGATTGTTGATTAAGTTTTTGTTACTGTTGGTTTTTGGTTATTCTGAATTGGATGAATTTGTTGCTTCAAGCTCTTTAGAAATGTTATGAAATTGGAAACAACAATCAAAGAAAACGGTAAAGAATGTGAGACAAAACAGCTTAAATGGGGCTAAGGTTTAGGGTTTAGAATACAAGACTTTCGATCAAATGTAGCTAGTGATTTAAGAGAGTTTATATAATGCACTCTCATAAAACCCTATTACAACATATGGCCCAATACATAAAAGCCAAAATACGGAAACTTAAACCCGATTACGTATTTCCAAGGCATCTCAACAAGAAATACGCTGATCAAAACATAGATGAACAAAATTATAGACGTCTTTCAAAACTTGCATTTAGATATCAATTTGGACTGTCAGATCACTAGGCTTGGAAAGAATGGCAGCTGAGAATGGGAAGTCTGCTAGTTGGTCAGGATCGTATTGTGAAAGTGAAACGTCTAGTTCTTACACCTTCAACTATAATATGTGTCCATAAAGCCTCTGATTGTTTAATTTATGGCTCAAATACCATAAAGCTTATGATGTGCTATTATTATTATGGGATGAATGAATACATTCTCCCAAGAGTTGTAGCTGATAGGAAACCTGTTTGAACTTTTAACCTGTCTCTTCAAAGAGATCGCTTATGAAACCAATCACGTCCACCAACGAGCTAGACGAAAAAAGTCCAAGGGGCTTCACTTTCATGTTCAACTGATGGAACTCCCTCTTCCATGTGCGATTGCTAGTATGGGGGTAATGTGGGGCATTAGTTGGATTTTAGTAAGGGCATGGTGGTAATTAACTAGGGTGTCTTGGTTATAAATAAGGAGTACTGGGGATGGGACCTTAGAAGGGGAGGATCATTTTGGTGGGATTGCCTATTGTAGGACTTGGGAGGGAGATAACATTCTCAAAAGGCTATTGTTATATTGTAATTTTCTTTGAAAATTTGACTTTGTCGCCTTGAGCTTCTTTCCTTTCCAGCCCACTTGTGGCTGACCTCTCCTCTATGGCTTCTTTTTTACCACATTCTTTCTCGATTGCCGCACTAGCTATGCTTATCTACCCCGACGTTTTCCTACTCTCGTTGTCGGTTGTCCACATTCGTTGAAGACTTGACAACCCAATCGAACTATCTCTCAGTTCCTTTTCTATTTCTCTTGTGTACTCTCATTTGATTCTCCCTTCTTTTCATGGAATTTTTGTTCTTGTTCCTCTTCTGACTCTTTAGATGATTCTTCCTTCTTTGTTTTTGGTCTCTCTCGTCTCCATCCACCGTTTTTGTATTATTTCCAATATTTGTTTTATTTCCTCCACCCCTGTCATATTGCGCTTTCATATGTTCATCATGTTTGATCCAAAATCTTGTTACCTTCAAACACTGATTCTAGCACACAATCATTATCCATTGCTAGAATATTATACTTCAGGATGTATGTGTTCTGATACCAATTTGTTGTGTACTCAAACAGAGAAACATAAGATACCAATATGTTGCAATGTCAGAGAGAAATTACCGTACAACTAGTCAACTATAGCCTTTCAGTCTCAAGAGTGTTGTCTCTCCCAAGTCCACAATAGAAATTCCCCTAAAATGGTCCTCCATTTCTAAGTCTTATAACACTCTTTATTTATAACCAAGACACCTTTAACTCATTACCAAAAAACCCCTAACTAATTACCCCTACACGGTTACTAATATCCCCCACATAGCCCACACTAGTATTATCACATCCTAATTCCATGTATATGGTGGAGCAAATGTGCCGATTCTTCTAAAATTCGTCATTAATAAGAGTCACTCTAGGCCCACATGTTCAAGTGATGCTCATCATTATCCTTTTCTTAGGAAAAAAAACTCGCTCTAGAGTGCACCCACCCTATGGAATGCTTCTTCTTTTCTTTAATTTAAATTTTTATATTTGTGAGTCTGTGACTATTCGGGTCAGCTTGCGCACCCACGGGATATACCGCATGACCTTACAACATTTGGATGTTAAGAAAAATCATAGGAAATTAACTCCTTGGTAGGTGGCCACCTTGGATTGAATCCTTCATCTCTTAGTTCCTCAAAGCCCCTCTTGACCATTAGCCCACTCCATGATGATTACCCACCCTTTGGAATGTGAACATGGACCGCGAAGTTTATACTGAGTGATGTAAGACATGAAATAATTCTCTCAAAAGTTGCAGTCATCCTACTCATCACTTCACTCAAGCCTTTTTGGACCCATCTACTTAGCTATGAATCAATAGGGTGTGTTGTGTGCCTTACAAGGGGGGAAAAATATTTTCAAATGGCCCTCCCTATGGCATCATAAGATCATCAGAGAATGAAGGTACTTCAAATTTATTTGCTTTACAGCTGGTAGAATTTGAGCACTACTATAACTACTAACTAGTTCAGAACAGTGAGAACACTGCATTCTTCATCCCTAGACTAAATGGAGCTATTCATTGATCTTGCTTAGTCTTCTGTTTTGGGCATGCATTTTATAGAGCCCATAAAAAACATTAACCATATTTCTTAATATTTGGTTTTTTTTAATTATTATTATTTACTCTTTTTTTCTTTTTTCTTTTTTAATGTGCGGTGAATGGATTTAAACCACTCACCTCTTAGTCAATGATACACATCCAAACCAATTGTGTTGTGCTCGGGAAGAATTTGGAGTATGATAGAACCCAAATTGTATTCCAAGGACCAAAACTAAAGAAATCGAAAACAAGATAAACCAAGCTTTTAGAAGAACATCGACCTCCCATTCTTGAGCATTCTCAAGCTCTAGAGTTAACACCCAATTCAAGCATACGCTCTCGTTCTCAAAGGGCAGTCTAGTTGGTTGAGTTGAGACTACTGATTTCGAAGTATGTTGTATTCTCCCTCAGATGTCTTCGGTTCGAGACCGTTGGAAAGCGCTCAAACTAGAAAAGAAAACCCTTTGTGGGGGAATTAATTGGATTTTAGGAAGGGCAAGTGGTGTCTTGAGTATAGGAGAGCAAAATTCTAATTTTTTGGTTCCAAAAAGAAAAGGAAAAACATACCCTGTCAGTAACCACTCTTATTTATAATCAAATTCCATAATTAACTCCCTAACAGTTTACTAATATGCTCCTAATATGGATCACATCAGAGTATTCTATTCTGTTCCCAAATAGTTGTGTTTCATTTTTTTTTATGGATCATGGCTGCTCAAGTGAAGTCTGTTATGGGATTAGCCATGTCCGAATTGTGAAATTTTTTCACGTTGTGGGGGTCCCATTTATGGTGGCTATTTGCTTCAGAATTAATTTAAAAATAGTGAAGGTGCATGTAAGTTGCGTGAACAATTACAAATACAAAAATGGTGAATTTTTTTGAATTATTCCACTCTTAAATTGTTTCTCATGAGAAGAAGAGGGTCCTTGTCAGGGAATCCAAACCTTGATTCAAAATGATTGATTGGCATAATGAAGATTTGATTTTGAAAATGCAGTCCTTAAGTTAAAATCCAATGGCGCCTTAACTCAGGCACGGTTGAAATGCTACAGGTTCCTGTAACTTTGCCGCTTATTGGGGAATCAGTTTTGCTTGGCTTGGCGTTTTGGTTCCAATAATGGTCATGAGAAGGCTGGCAGCTGTCTGTGGGTCAGCCTTGTTTATATTTATTTATACTCATAATTTGAACTGATTATTTGGTTTTTAGCGCCTGTTGCAGTAACTTGCAGAACGTTTTCAAATTCTAGATTTGACCCTTCATTTCCTATTATTCTCAAAACAGTACCTTTCTGTTGCTTTTGTGGACCTCTTTATGCTCAAAATGGTCTTTTTGTTGCCTTATTACTGCAAATATTTTGCCTTTTGATCTGTTTTTTATATGATTTTAAAAACACTCTAATTAGTAAGTAGCGCAATATTTTCATTGTTTGGTTGTAAACCAGTTCAACACTGGCGTCACGGGTTCGATCCCTAGAATCGGTATTGAAATCTCCCTCTCCCAACTTATACTCAATATAAAAAGCACTCTATGTGTACTCAACCTATGTTGTGTTGAAATTTTTTAGTTGGTCTTTTATGTTGGGTTCTTTCGTTCCTATATGTTAAAAGGTCAGGTTTCAAGGTATTTTTGTTCATTTGAGATTTTTCTTACATATATTGTTCATTTTGTCTTAGTTGTTACAGGTTCGACTTGTGGACCGAGACCAAAGTGATAAAAAGTTACCTGATTCCTTATTTATACTTCCAATTAGTTGGAATTGTATCTATATAACTTTCGGTTATAATTTTTCTTTAAAAAATAAAAAGAAAAAACACTCGTATAAAATACCCTCCAACAAAACTAAGTTATTTCAGCTTTGTTATATTGTAAAAGTACATCTATACAATCTTTTTCAAAAAAAAAAAAACATATATACAACAGTAGCAAAATGAATTAGTTTTTTAAATTAAAGTGATTCCCCTGGGTGTGAAGTGTTTATTTAATTTTCAAACTTAATTTCAATTATTTTTAACAGCCTGTCATGTCATACATGCTACCTTTTTTATTTTGCTTAGGTAAATTCCATAATGTTTTGCTTTTTTATTTTGACTTGGCATAGTGTTTTACTTAAAAGTGCAAGTTTGTTTAATCATTAAACATAGTGTCTATTAGATCTTTGAAAAATTATCTACGATAGATCTCATATACACATTTTATCCCTGCAGCTATTATAATATTTTAAAAATCATATTGTATAACATGAATATTTGTCTGTCACACTTAAAAGTTAAGTGTCAATTAAGTACTTTGAAGTTTTGAACTGGATGATTTATTTTCTTAAAACAAAAAAAACTTTATGATTAATTAGAAAATATTTAAATGGAATTTATGATCAGTAACACATTCTACCTCTTATTATTATATTTGTAGCACAATTTTTAAAATAATTCATCTATAACACAACTTTTTATTATCGATAGAATTCAATCAATGATAGAATGAATTTACTCTATCAATGATAGAACTTAACCAATGTTAGAATAAAATTTTCTATTCGTGATAGAATTTAACAAGTGTTAGATTGAATCTGTCATTAGTTGAATTCTATTATTGGTATAACTCAATTTGAATTTTTGTACAACAAATGAATTAGTTTTGATTTTGTGGTATAGATAAAAATATTTTGGAATTTTTTGTTATACATGCAAAATCTCCGTATTTAAAGTTACATGAAAGTTTATAATTCTGTTTTTTTTTATTCATTTACCTATTGTTATCAGGTGAAAAATACTATTTGGTCTTTGTAGTTGTGTTTTTGTTATATATATATATATGAATTGCGAGTACATTTTATAAAACCTAAAATGGATCCATTTATTGAATTTGCCAACATTTTCTAATTTAACAAAATTTAAGGTACGACTTATTTATATATAAAAAAAAAAAACAATATTTGAGATACCATATCTCAAATTTGTAACCTCTTCAGTACTAAAAAAAAGTCTTATGAAATAGAGGATGCTTAAATTTTGTTAAAAATTGAAGATGCATAAAGTTCCACATTACTGACCTTGTATTTTGAGCAGCTACCACATGGTGTCCCTAAGGCCATGTGAGAGACATACAATTTACATGCAAATGCAGTATTCATTATTATTCATTATTATTCATTTCTATAATGTTAATGTGGGACACCGCCACCGACACTCCACACTCTGTTTTTTTCTTCAAATTTGTTGTTATTTTTTAACAAATTTCTGTTTCTACTCACAAAATACTCATTTTGAGCTTATGGTTTCAGTTATGTCACGCATTCTTATTGCCCTGGACTCACTATTCTTACCAATTCACACACAAATTTCCAATCAAACTTCATTGCTTTTATTTCTCATTAAATATATATGTCAACCTAACACTATGCTTCATTGCTTTTACTTTGTGGTCTATTAGAGGCGGCGCACTCATTGAGCACTTGTTTAACATATTTAACTAACATTTATTTTTTAAGATTTATTAATTCCTACCTGAAAATTTACATCCAAACAAGTTTTTACTAATTTCTCCTCATTTTTATTTTGAAAAAAACTCTTGTTTCTAATCATTCGTTTTTAATAATTCATTTATAACTACTCAATCATTTCTAACCACACATTTTTAATCATTTCTTTCAAACAATCAAAATCCCTCATTTTTAATCATTTTTAATAACTACTTATTTTAAATATACATTCAACTATGGTTTTGATTCTAACTTCTCTACACAAAAACTACATTCAAACGAGTTTTTTGTTATAATTTTTAATTTTGAACTACTCAACATAACTCTTCAATAAAACTCCTAAAACTAAATCATAGCTAAATATACCAAACAACCTGAAGTTAAGTTTATAATGACAGTGGATAATTATTTTTTAGGTTATCTCCAATTTCATTTTTGGTCACAAATTTAGGGACGGATTAGTAATATCCAGATTTAGATAAAAAAAAAAAGGGTTTTTGCACTGGTAGACCAAATTGATAAAATATTTATAACACTAGGCGAATTTGAAAAAATTTAGCAACCAAAGTCAAATATATAATATAAAGTAGTACTTTTTATACTGAATAACTAATACATAACAGAGTATGATGAGTATTATTTATATGATATATTTGACTATGGATGCTAAATGTTTTCAGTACAATTTCCCTATTTTTTTTTTTTAATTCTCGGGTCATTAAAAAAAAAAAACATTAATTTTCCTCCTTGTTTTTATTATGCATTTATTTTTTGTGTTTTAATTTTGCCTGTATCCCACTTTAAATATTCTCTCTCACATTTCCCTCTTCTAAGTCTCACAACTCCAAAATGGTTCTTCTTCTAACTTCACCTGCCTTTGCTCTGATCTGTTCCTTCCTCCGCTTCTTCGCCGCCGTGTCTGCAGAAAATCCCTACCGCTTCTTCACCTGGAACGTCACCTACGGCGACATTTACCCTCTCGGCCTCCGCCAGCAGGTTCCTAATTCATTCCTTCTCCCTTTTTATCTAACAATTTGATCTCGACTCACATAATGTATGCCCCGAGATAACCAAGAGATTACAAGTTTAATTAATCCCGACCCCGATATTATTTTGATCTGTTCTTGTCCAGGGAATACTGATCAATGGCCAATTCCCCGGCCCTGATGTCCACTGCGTCACCAATGACAACCTCATCATCAATGTCTTTAACGGCTTGGATGAGCCCTTCCTCATTTCTTGGTAATTTTACCAAACTTTGTATAGTCTAATATGATATCATAGTCTATAAAATGAATTTCATTTCGGGTTTAAGTCATGTTGAAGATCACAAATTTATAAAATATACGAGCTAATCCTTTCATTATCGATTGATTTTGAGAGGTTATAATATTAGTGGCATTGTGAATCTGTAAATAGATAGGCAAAATTTTGAAGGTGTGTTATAATAATTAGATTAGCTTTTGAGTTGTTGTTGATTTAACAACTCAACAGCTTTTTTGAGATGCTGTTTCTAATTTGTGTCTCATTCTGGATCTGACTGCTCTGTTTTGTGTTTGACTAGAACACTGTAATGTAATTAACTGTTTCTTTTAATTATTGCAATGTTTTTTTTTATGCATCATTATGGCTTAAATGCTAAGGAAAATAATGGGGAATTGGTGGTTTGAGTAATTAAGAAGCTCAGCCTAACATTGATTATTTGGATAACTATATTTTTTAGGGTCCATTTCTTTTTGTTATGAATGCTTTTATGATACATGTCCTAGAGACCAGACATGAGTGTGGATGATTGGGATATTTGGCCCACAAAGGAAAATTCAACAGCTTCTCTTTCTTTTTTTTTAACCTAAACTTTTCAAAATATTTATGTTAATCCTCAATTTTTTTAAAAATAAAAATAAAAATAAACGGGAAAATTTTCAAATTTAAATCTGAAAAGTAGAGGGTAATTTGTTACCTTTTGGACTTTAACTTTAAAATTTGTTATCATAATTAATATTGAACATTTCAAAGTAAATGTATTAAGATATAAAAAAGTTCAATATACAAATTCTAAAATATTATTTTAGCCTTTTCTTAAAAAGAAAATAAAACACAAACTTCAGAGGTTCTTTTGATTAATAAGTTAGCTCAAAACTTAAATTCAACAACAATGAGATTCACAGCTAGTCGAATGGCATACCGCCTGACCCTATAATATTTGGATGCCCAAAAAAATCCGTAGGTATTAATTTGAAATTAATTTTTAAAATTAATTCCTAAATTGGTGGCCACCGTAAGATTTGAACCCATCAACTTATGCACCCAAAACTCTCTATGACCAATTAAGCTATCCCATAATTATTATAAACATTTTGTTATCATCAAATTTTGTAGTCCAAAACTCAAAAACTCAAACTAACTAGTTATATTTTAAGAAAAATAACAAGTTAAAAAAAAAAAAAAAAGTAGGGTTGGAATATTCTTATCATCTTACATGGGAACTTGAAATTGTTATGCTTTTAAAAAAAAAAAAAAAAAAAAAAAAAAATTGATATTGTGCAATGCAGGAACGGAATTCAACAGAGAAGGAACTCATATGAAGATGGTGTTTATGGAACAACGTGTCCAATTCCTCCGGGGAAGAACTTCACCTACATTATGCAAGTCAAGGATCAGATCGGAAGTTTTTACTATTTCCCCTCCTTGGCCTTCCACAAGGCCGCGGGCGGTTTCGGCGCCATCAGAATCCTCAGTCGCCCTCAGATTCCGGTCCCGTTCCCCGACCCTGACGGCGACTACACCGTTCTCATTGGGGACTGGTACAAATCCAATCACACGGTGTGTTTTCCGACATCTGTTTAAGAGAAATATTTAAGTTATACATCTAAAATTTGATGCTTTAATATAGACTATTAAGATAAGTCAAATTTTAGTTCTATGTATTACGATGATCTAAATGATATTCAAATTTTAAAGATAGATAAAAATGTACGACTTAATAATCATGAAGTTAAATATTCAGAAAACAATGTTATTTAAAATGAAATATTGGAAAATGGAATGGGCGTTAGTAATTGGGCGGTGAATGCGGATCGCATTATTGCATTGGCATCGTCGCTAGTTCGTATTTTGCTTTTTTCCGTCGGTAGCTGGTGGGGTCCATTTCGTGACTGCAATTATTGGTCATCAAATGTTCGTTTTTATTTATTTATTTTGAAAAGCAAATATTTAAAATATAAAGAAAAAAAAAAACTCCTTATAAGCAAATGTTTGCTTTTATGCTCGGTGGGGTTTAATGAATTGGGTGGGAATGGTCGTTGTACCTAAAACTTTCAAAATAATAATTATTGGAATTTCTTCATTTATCTCAAATAATATGGCACTGTCTTCTAAAAAAGAAAAGAAATAATAATAAGATGGCACTAGGAATTAGAAAAAATAATAATAAAAAGGCACATTTTGATTTGGGGAATTTGCATATATATTATAATAAAATAAATAAATTGAATAAATAACAACTTTTTGAAAATATTTGCAAATATAGCAAAAGCAGATTGATAGACTTCATCAATAATATCTGATAGACTCCATCAATAGACTGCATCAATAGTGTCTGATAGACTCTATCAATAGCGTCTGATAGACTCCATCAATAGTATCTGATAGACTCCATCAATAGTGTTTGATAGAGTCTATAAAAAAAGTTGTTATATTTGCAATATTTTTAAAAAATTGCTATAATTTTAATGTATAGTAGAAAATTTGGTATACAATGCAAATTCCATTTTGATTTTATGGATTATTTTTTCCAAATTTAATGTGTATTTCGTAAAACGATATTACAAGTTTTTATTTGCACATTAGGGTTTGATTTGAGTTATGCTGAAATTTCAAACCTTTTTGATATTACTTGAAACTAAAAAACATTTCATGCTAACCATTGTAAATACAATTTAGTTTTTCTTTATTGAAATGTCAATCACTTGAGAATATGGGTACTTCTTTCTTCTTTGCAATTGGGTTTAATGCTATTTATTTATTTATTTTTAATTATATACATACATATATATTTAAAGTAGCATTTTTGTTTTACCATATCTGATCTATGAAATTTTGGACATGGTGAATAGAGCTTGAAGAATCATTTGGATCGTGGTAAGAAACTTCCATTTCCCGACGGAATTCTCATCAATGGCCGCGCCAACGACACCTCTTTTAACGTGGAACAAGGTACATTCCTTAGTTTAGTTCGATAAGAAAATAATTATAAATATAGTTACTTAAAAAAAAAAAGTAATTATAATTATTAGTATTGATGAGTATTGTCACATGTTTTTTAAAAATACTGTATTATTGAGTATTTATAATTCAGTATTAAAACATAATGACTATGAATTTTAAATAATTTAAAATTTAACTATATGCATCCAACACAATTTTCCTTTATGTTATTATTCTTTCACTTTTTTCTAAATGAAAAGTTTGAATCATTAATAAAAATGATTAATGATTCAAAAGGAAAATGGCTATGCAATGGAAAACAAGATGATTATTTATGTGAATGTTATTGCAGGAAAAACTTACAGGTTGAGAATTTCAAATGTGGGGCTGCAACATTCCCTCAACTTCCGAATTCAAGATCATAAAATGAAGCTTGTAGAAGTGGAGGGAACACATACCCTTCAAACGACCTACTCCTCGCTCGACGTTCATGTCGGTCAGTCGTACTCCGTGCTCGTCACTGCTGACCAGCCATCCCAAGACTTCTACATTGTTGTCTCCACTCGCTTTACTTCTCGAGTGCTCACCACCACTGGCATTCTTCGTTATAGTAACTCTGCTGGCCCGGTCCAAGGTCCCCCTCCCGGTGGTCCAACGATACAAATCGACTGGTCCCTCAACCAAGCTCGCTCTATTAGGTTACACAACTCATCAACTTAAGCTTTTGAATTTAATTATATTCATCGCAGGAAGTCTTATTAAACTAGTAGTTCACGTATTTAATTGAAGGAAGCATTGAACATGTATGTAAAATATTAACAAATGTTTGAAAGAGTTTACATAAAAGAAAATTAAGCTTAGTGTTTTCTGTTTTCATCATTCTTAAGGAACCATTTGAATTTTTATCCAAATGCATAAAGCTAAACAAGTTTTTCAAAGCTACTTTTGTAAGTTTTCAAAGAATGGTTTAATTTTCGAAAATAAAGTAGTGAAGGTAGCATTCAAAGACTTGATTTTCAAAAACCAAAAACTAAAAATCAAATAGTTTGTTTATTTATTCATTTTTTGCAGGACCAATCTTACGGCCAGTGGACCAAGGCCAAATCCACAAGGATCATATCACTATGGTCTTATAAACACTACTAGAACCATCATACTTGCTAGTTCTGCTGGTCAGGTCAACCGCAAACAAAGATATGCGGTTAACAGCGTCTCCTTCGTCCCTCCCGACACTCCTCTCAAACTTGCCGACTTCTTCAAAATCGAAGGCATCTTTCGGGTCGGAAGCATCTCCGATAGGCCTTCCGGTGGAGGAGTCTACCTTGACACACCCGTAATGGGTGCAGACTATCGAACCTTTATCGAAATCGTGTTCCAAAACAATGAGGATATTATCCAAAGTTGGCATATTAATGGCTACTCTTTCTTCGTTGTCGGGTAAGCTCGCTTACTTCGGATGGCTACGAGACATACGTTATGACATTGTGTTTGTATTAATATTTGATGCTCAGTCTATATATCAAAAACTCAACTTCTGAAAGTGTTGTGTTTTCAGCATGGATGGAGGCCAATGGACCCAGTCTAGTAGAAACCAGTACAATCTTCGGGACGCAGTAGCTCGTTGCACGACTCAGGTGATCATCGAGTTTTCAATCCCATCTAGCCTTTTTCCTTGTGAAACCTCGGTTAAAATGTATCCCAAAAAATACATAAGCTAGCTCGAACACTCATAGATATATATAAGAAAAAGAAACATATACTGAAATGGTCTAATGATGGTGTTTGGTGTAGGTATATCCTTTTTCGTGGACTGCAATTTACGTGGCCCTTGATAACGTCGGGTTGTGGAACGTAAGGTCGGAGTTTTGGGCAAGACAGTATCTCGGACAACAGTTCTACCTCCGCGTCTATACGCCATCGACTTCACTCAGGGACGAGTTCCCCATCCCAAAGAATGCTCTTCTTTGTGGCAAGGCAAGTGGTAGGCACACCAGACCACTCTAAATTAGTAGCATTCCAAATACTTATCTTAGCTTTGATATCTGATGAAAAAGCAAGGTCTCTTTGCTTTCCTAGTGTTGTATCCAGCAATATCTTTAGTTAGACCGCACGATCCTCCAATCGACCCCAGCTCGGGGTCGGGTCGCATTCTTTCGCTAGATATTATTTGATTTCTTATCCATTTTGTCATATTTTCTCTATGATTTTGTAACGTATCAACATTATTTAATATTGAGATAGTTTTGCTTTGAGTGTGGATTGATAGTCTATCATTCCAAAAATAAGTTAATAACATGTGTATTTGAGTAATTGTTCTTGTTCTTGTGGAGCATAACTTTTTCTTAATTGATTCAAACCAATTATCTCTTGATCGTGATCACTCTTACGTCGGTTACGCTATTATATTCTTTTGAATACAACATGAGAATTATAAGTTCTTTTGAGAACATGTTGAGGATATTTCATTTTCTGTGTATTTAATTTTGTTTAGAGTGCAATTAGACTCTTAAATATAACATAATACAAAATTGCACCTCACATAAAAAAGTTACAAAAATGTGCAAGTTGCTCTGTCTTCCCAGACCCTTTTTTGTTGTTATGACTCTACCTTTTCCTTTCAATTCTTTTAGATTTTATTTTATCTGTTTCTTTTCCTTTCAGTTTTCCCAGCTTAATTTCCAAGACATTGTGACTTTATACAGTTGTTCATATTCCTCATACAACTTTTTTTTTATGCATACATGACTGTTCGGACCAGCTTACGCGTATCTCGATTAAAATCACAAGACATACGATTGACTCTACAATATTTAGATGTCAAAAAAATATCTAGAAAATTAGTTCATAGATAGTTGGTCACCATAAATTAAACTTCAAACCTAATTTATTCATATTCATCTTGGAATCCGAGGCCTAAATACAAATACCCTGATGTCAATGTAGGTCTTTAATTTGTACATTATCAGCCTTCGTTTTAATGAAAATAACACTACATTAACATGTTTTTGGAACAATTACACCTACATTTTTCTTGGAACAGTTTCAAATGTTACAAATTAAAATGAAACTCAATATGGGTTTCTTTATATTAAAATGAAAGTTAGATTTTTATTTTATTAAAATGAAAGTTAGATTTTTATTTTATTAAAATGAAAGTTAATCTCTTTACATTATGTTCAATATTAATATATATTTTTTAAAATAAAAAATAAGTTCCACCAAGAATCGAAAGAGGTTATTGGATTCAAATCAAATGTCCTAACTACTAGACTATGGAACCATTTGCTATGTTCAAAATTAATAATAAATTTAACAAAAATACTTTATTACCTATTTGATTTCTTAATCTAAATCTAAGTAATTAAAAAAATGTTTTTTTTATGACTCCTACACACATATATTTTAATATATATATATATATATTATATCGAAAACAAATAACTCCTACTATATTATTTTGCTTTCAAATATCATTTACTATCGTGATTAGTTTATCAAAAATACTCATGTACTATAAGAATTGAATCATACATTCTGAACTTCAAAAAATATCCCTACTTATAGAAAAAAGGTTTCAAAAAATACATTGAACTTTAAGTATGAGAGTCAAATTGTACTAAAAAAAACACAAATTCAACTTTATTCTAGACGCAATTATAAATGACTTATTTGAATCCTATTTTTTTTATCAATTATAATTGAATTTAACTATTAAAAAATACTTATGGTGACGAAATTGATTATTTTATGTGGGAATTTGTATGTATATTACAATAAGGCAAACAAATTGCACAAATAGCAAAATGATGAAAATATTTGCAAATATAGCAAAATCTGATTTATAGACTCCATCAATGTGTTTGATAGACTCCATCAATAATGTATGATAGAGTCTATCAATAGCATCTAAAAAAAAAAGTTGTTATATTTGCAATATTTTTAAAATGTTGCTATAATTTTAATGTGGGGTAGAAAATTTGCTATAAAGTGCAAATTCCCTATTTTATTTAGAGTTAACTTATTCAAATCCTTAAGGTTACTAATAATTTTGAGTAAACAACAATTTAAAAAAATGATATTATTTTTTTTAATTCATAAAAAAAATTATTGGGAATTTGCACTCTATAGCAAATTTCCTACCCTACATTAGAATTATAACAACTTTTTAAAAATATTGCAAATATAGTAACTTTTTTTTGATAGACTCTATCAAACACTATCGATGAAATCTATCAGACACTATCGATGAAATCTATCAGACACTATCGATGGAGTCTATAAATCTGATTTTGCTATATTTGCAAATATTTTTAAAAAGTTGCTATTTATGCAATTTTTTGCCTTATAATATACATGCAAATTTCCCAAAATTATTTTGTTTTTACGATTTTAAATTATTTATTTTTCCCATTCACGAACTCCACTGGTTATGAAAACCTAATGCGAGGCAATTCATTCAAACACTGAACTGACATTCTCCTTCATCAAGATCTGGTAATTTTATTCCCCAAAACCCTAATTTACTATCCTTTCCTTTTATCTCCATTGATTTAATCCAGAACCCTACCGAATTCGACCTATTTTGTACGATTTTTGTTGTTGTTGAAACCAAGCACGAAGGATTAGAAATCGTTTGTAACCAAAAGGTTCCAAATCGAGGGTTTGGGCTAGGGTTTTAGTTTCTTTGTTTGAATCTGTTTCCAACTGTATCTTGGCTCGTTTCCAGTGGATTTCATATCATTTTTCTTCATTGTTCGGTTACTCGCAGGTAGTTCATTTTGCAGTTAGGTCTCAGTTTTCATCATTTCCATGGCGGTGAGTTGGTTTCTAGCTACTCTCATTTATCATCCAGTTTGATATCATTTTTAGTTTTTTGTTGTTACATGGATTTTGTTCTTTGTAGGTCGATAAACTTCTGAAAGATGAAGCGAGCGAAGAGAAGGGAGAGCGTGCTAGAATGGTAAGTTTCTAATTTTTTGTTGAGCTTTGATTCTACTAGTGGAGAATGGAGATGCCAACTCGCCCTTGTATTTTAATCAATTTTCGTAGGCTTCGTTCATTGGCGCTATGGCCATTGCTGATTTGGTGAAGACAACATTAGGCCCGAAGGGGATGGTAAGTTTCTTTTTTAGTTTTAAGAAATGAATATTTGCTTAGTTTTAAATCCACCCATAATCGTTCACTCATACGCTCGAGGGAGTATAATTTGATACCATGATTGTGTATGCGATACCTTCCAGGACAAAATTCTTCAATCTACTGGCAGAGGACGGCAAGTCACTGTCACTAATGATGGTGCCACTATTTTGAAATCTCTCCATATTGATAACCCAGCTGCCAAAGTTCTTGTGGGTATCCTTTCTTTTAGTGTTTCGAGTGTTTATACTCTGGGAAATTTCATGGCTATTATTTTAGTTGTGGAAATGTTGTTTATTTCTAGTATGGATATTGGATACTTCATTTATTTTACTTGAAGATGTGCATTTCTTATGACTTTGAATGGGGAATCCTTAACAACAAGGTTAAGACATTTCAAAAGTTCAAGATGATGAAGTGGGTGATGGCACAACCTCAGTTGTTGTTTTGGCTGGAGAACTTCTAAGGGAAGCAGAGAAGTTGGTTGCTTCAAAGATTCATCCAATGACAATTATAGCAGGTTTTTTCTTCTTATTTTTATGTTTCCTTTACTATATAGGCATTCAAAGGTATAAGTTGTATGACGTGGAGAGGAACATTTTTATGTTTGCTTTACTATATAGACATTCAAAGGTCTTGTCTTCTCTCCCTGTGTGTATGTATACCAGATATCTCTCTCTTTCTCTCCCCATTCTCATTCTATGGAAACTTGATGGATTATTTTGATGGTACCTTCTACCTTGTGATGAGTATTAGATGCTAAAGATTGTGATGAGTATTGGATGCTAAAGCTTGTGATGAGTATTGGATGCTAAAGCTTGTGATGATTCATTTGAACCTTCCAGGTTATAGAATGGCTGCAGAATGTGCTCGTGATGCTTTGCTCCTAAAAGTGGTCGATAACAGAGCAGATTTAGGTAAGATGGCCATCTTTTCTACATTTTATCTTCTCTTGGTCCAGCATGAGATGAGGAGACGGTTAAATATAATTTTTAATTAGAGACTTTAAGTTTCGTATTGTATATGGACTATAAACGCATTCTTGTTTTTTCAGAGAAATTCAAATCAGACTTGATGAAGATTGCAATGACTACTCTCAGTTCCAAAATTTTATCACAAGACAAGGAGCATTTTGCTAAATTGGCAGTGGATGCTGTAATGAGGCTAAAGGTGAATATTCTCTCTTACTCCATTTATTTATTCTGAATTTGGTAGAAAATATGTATGAACAAGTTTGATTGCAAGTTTAAACATTATGATGTTTATTGCTGCTATTGATGGATACTGTTTCTCATCTTTTATATTCCGTTTTGAAATTGCAGGGGAGCACAAACTTAGAGTCAATTCAAATTATCAAGAAACCAGGAGGATCGTTAAAGGACTCCTTTCTAGATGAAGGGTGAGTTTTTTTTAGGAAGGACTATCTCATTAAGTATTCTCGTTATGAAAGTAGACATAAGTATGAGTGTTTTCTGAAAATGGTCTAGTTATTGAAGTATACGTTTACATCTACAAATACACCTTTCTTATATATTTTTTTTTTAATTTTTGAGTTTGGAATTGAATTTTCTTATTTCAGGTTTATTCTTGACAAAAAAATTGGTATTGGCCAACCCAAACGCATAGAGAATGCCAAAATTTTAGTGGCAAATACTGCTATGGACACCGACAAAGTCAAGATTTATGGTGCTCGAGTTCGTGTTGATTCAATGGCAAGAGTTGCTGAGATTGAGGGTGCCGAGAAGGAGAAAATGAGAGAGAAGGTGAAGAAGATAATTGGTCATGGAATCAACTGTTTTGTCAACAGACAGTTGATCTACAATTTCCCAGAGGAACTATTTGCAGATGCAGGAATACTTGCTATTGAGCATGCTGATTTTGATGGCATAGAGCGTTTGGCTTTAGTTACTGGTGGTGAAATTGCTTCAACTTTTGACAATCCTGAATCCGTTAAACTTGGACATTGCAAGTTGATTGAGGAAATTATGATTGGCGAGGACAAACTGATCCATTTTTCAGGTGTGGGAATGGGCCAGGCTTGTACAATTGTGCTAAGGGGTGCAAGGTATTTTCAAGAATCCAGTAGATTTGTTTTCTTATTTTACAGGGATTTTGGAGTGCATTTTTATATTACTTGTCAATTGACAAAAATACATGGTTTTCTTGTTTTATCTGCCAAAAAAAAAGAAGAAAAAAAGAGCGTTGCTCTATATTTCAGTCGGTTGTTAACGTTTAATTCTTTTTTGGTAAAATGTAATATTGTTCTTACGTTTCCACTACGGTTTATTTCGGGTAAAAAATGTATGAAAAATATCATTAAGTGCTTGTGGTGAAGGGTTTTATTACTATGTTACCTCATCCACATGACATGTCTCCAAGTGGTGGCCTTGTTGGCAGATGCTTGGGTTCTTCAATGTATGCTTCTTTAGAGGTCCTAGGTTTGAAACTCACGAGTGAACTCAATTGTAATATCCTTTGTTGTCTTCCGGATCCAAGTCTTGGGATAGGCGCAAGTGTCCCTAGGTATGTAGTGTGGCAAAGATACAATTCCCGGTTATATATATATATATAAAAAAAAAAACTATAGTTGTTACCACGTGGAATTGGTGTCCAACATAAGCCCTCAGTTGGAATTTTTTTAATGGTCATTTTTACATGTACATTTTAGTTTGGAGTTGTTTTATTTGCATTGCTATATATTTTGACTGAGCTATTTTTGCGTTGTGTTTTTGTTGTTTCCTAGCCATCACGTCCTTGATGAGGCTGAAAGGTCTCTGCACGATGCCTTGTGTGTACTGTCTCAGACAGTCATTGACAGCAGGGTCCTGCTCGGAGGTGGGTGGCCTGAGATGATTATGTCAAAAGAAGTGGATGAGTTGGCTAGGATGACCCCTGGGAAGAAATCACACGCTATTGAAGCTTTTTCACGGGCTCTACAGGCTATTCCAACAATCATTGCCGATAATGCTGGGTTGGATAGTGCCGACTTGATTGCACGGCTCCGGGCTGAGCATCACAAGGAAGGTTGCAATGCCGGGATTGATGTCATCTCTGGATCAGTAAGTCGGGATTGAAATATTGTTCGGCAAATACAGATAACACAAGATAGTAATGAAACTACTATATATCAATAGCTTTTTGAGTTTTCTAAAAAGTATAGTTTTTCGAGGGGGCTCTCTCTTCCAAAGTCCCACAATAACAATCCCACTAAAATGTTTCTCTCCCCTGTACGTTCCTTTACACTCCTTATTTATAATCAATATGAATATGAAGACAGTCCTAAGTTCCTAACTAATTAACACTATGGTCTTTCTACTATTCTACTAATCTCTCTCCATATCCTATACTATTCTACTACTATTTTATAAGAGTAATACCTCAACTGCTATAAATAAATTATTGTGGTGACCACACATCATAAATAATCATAAAATGTTTGGAGGGAATGAGTTCAATCCATGATGCTCTGGTCAGACAGTCGGATGTAGTCGGTTCATATACTTGTCCTGTGAGGTGCGCATAAGCTATCTTAGACCCTCAAAAATATTAGAAAAAAGAAAAATACACATCATATATTGGAGTAGTCCATGATTTGATTATTTCCCATGCTCGTTATGTTGTTTTATTGATAGTTAAGGGCACATTTTTGTGGTGTTATAATATGAAGCTAAAAAAAAAGTCTTCCTTTAACCTATATATTTTTTATAATATATATTGACAGGTAGGAGACATGGCAGAACTTGGTATCTCAGAAGCATTCAAAGTGAAGCAAGCCATATTGCTTTCTGCAACAGAGGCAGCTGAGATGATTCTTAGAGTTGATGAAATCATCACTTGTGCTCCTAGAAGGAGAGAAGATAGAATGTAAAAGAAAAGAACCCAATCTCTGACATTCTTCTGTTATGACTTTTTTTATCCCCAAGTATTTATTGCCCTTAGCATTGTGAATGTTTGCTATATGCAAGGTTGGATTTTGTAGGGAGGTAGCATTTTCTTGCAAGAATTTTGGGTTTTTTTTTTTACTGCTGAGAGTTTTACTGGTCATGTGGGTAAAATGGCATTCATTGATGAACTTACAAGGAGGATCCAAATGTTGTTTGGGTTTATTGACAGACTATTTTAGAAAGTACGTGTTCTTATTTATTTTAAACATTTGTTTCTATAGCAAGATCAGAGACGATTAAGAAAATGGTTTAAGTATTATGAATGATTCAATTACTAGACATGGAAACAGTTCTTCATCTAGAGTACTTTTATCTGTTATTTTATGAAAATCAGTGCATTTAATTGAATAAGTTATTGTATCCTCCACATAATTTCTTTGGCATCTCTATGTCGTTTTGATGAGAAGTTAGTTTGAAGAGTTATTTTGTCTAGTTAACAATTGAAAGTTATAGTTAAAAACTTGTTTAGATGTAGATTTAAGATGAATGGTTATTTTGATTAGTTAAAAAATGAATGATTAAAAATAAGTAGTTAAAAATGAATTCTTTTGATTGATTTTTTTTTAAAAAAATTTGAGTACAAGTTGGAGGAAGGGATTACAAATACCGATTCCAGGGATCGAATTCGTGAGCCCGTGAGCGAGAAATAAAATTCGTGAGCGAGAAGTGAAAATGGTTTGAAAATGAAAAGTTGTTATATCAGATAGTTATAAATTAATGATTAGAAACGAGTAGTTAAAAATGAGAAGTTATTTTTAGAATAAAATTCTTCTACACATGTCATCTACACATCTATGTGTAGAAGGACTCTACTTTTTGCTTAAGTGGAACCATTGAGTGCCACAAAAAATTACTTTAAATGAAAATATCAAAATATATATGATTTTTTTGGCTCCAATAGTGCCACCTAAACAAAAAGTAAGCTCCTCCGCACAAGGGTATGCATAGGAGTTATACTCTATTTTTTAATAGTAAAATTGAGAAGTTATTTTGAGTAATTAAAAAAACTCGTTTAAACGTAATTTTTCAAAGAAGAGTTAGTAAATCCTTAATCTAAACCCTCCTTAAATATGGCAAACAAACACCCCCTAGGGGAGTATTAAGGATATCTTCTCGATTGTGTTTTCTTCCCTTCTCGATCAAACAATTGAATTACCAATTTTTCTTTTTGATTTTTAATAACACTGGAGTAGGAGATTCGAACCTCACAATCTCTTAGTTGTTGAATATACATTAATGTCGTTGAACTACTATTTTTATTAGCAATTGAATTATCAATTTGCAAAGTATATGAATTAAAATTAAATAAAGATCAAAATAAATAAATGATATCAAATGGATGACTGGCGCAATTATTTTATTGTTTGGATTGTAAATCAGTTCAACACGAATGTTATCGGTATTTGTAAAATTAAGTAAAGATCAAATAAAATATACAAATAATGAATTGTGAAATTAAAATAATACTACAATCTATTTTTAAAAAAAATACTAAAAAACTGTCGGACATACTCTAAAGCCCTAATTCTTGAGTGCAGTTCCTCGCGTGGGTAAAATGGAAGAAAAACCGCCAACGGCAATGGGAACCAGAAGATCACCGCCGGTCGAAGAACCAGATCCGAAGAAGCTCAAAATTCCATCCACAACCACCACCTCCGGCGAAGAAGCTATCAATTCCCATTCCAATTCCGCCGCACCGAAGAAAGAAAGGTACAAGCGCCGCAAGATCGCCATTTTCCTTGCCTACTGCGGCGTCAGCTACCAAGGGATGCAGAAGAATCCAGGCGCCAAAACCATCGAAGCCGACCTCGAAGAAGCCCTGTATTTCGCCGGAGCAGTACCGGAGCACGGCCGGGGTCTCTCCGAGGGCTTCGATTGGTCCCGCTCAGCTCGCACCGATAAGGGCGTCAGCGCTGTCGGCCAGGTTGTTTCCGGCCGCTTCTACATCGATCCACCAGGCTTTGTCGATCGTCTCAATTCCAATCTCTCGCCTCAGATACGAATTCTCGGGTTCAAGCGCGTAACGGCGTCGTTTAATGCGAAAAAGTTCTGCGATCGGAGAAGGTACGTTTACCTAATTCCTGCATTCGCTCTTGATCCTGATTGCCATCGTGATAGAGAAAGTGTGAAGGCTGGTTTAGGGTCTGATAATGAGCTTGCAAAGTGCTTAGAGTGCTCTGAACGAGGACGAAAGGTTGAAGGCTTGAGGGGCGAGCGCAATTTTGAAGCTGAAACTGCGGTAACTCGTTCAGACATTTCGTCGAACACTAGAAACGCCATTGAAGTTTCTGAAATTCAGGCAAATGGGGTCTTGGGAGACAAGGCCACAACCTCTGATTCTAACCAAACTAGTGATTTAGTCGAAAATAGTGAAACCGAACTCAATGTTGGAAGTGAATGTACTGCAAAAAGTGAAATGTCTGGATTAGGGAGTGATTCAGAGACTGTTGTAAGCAAAGAGAGTGTTAATGGGAGCGAGAATCCTTCAGGGAGCTTCAAATATGGCGAGGAGGTGAAGGCTAGGTTCAATAGGATTTTGAGGAACTATGAAGGAACTCATAACTTCCATAACTTTACTACCAGAATGAAACCAGAGGACCCTGCCGCTTATCGATTCATCGTTTCTTTCGATGCTGCAACCGCCATTGTCGTTGATGGCATTGAATTTGTGAAATGTGAAGTTGTTGGGCAGAGCTTCATGCTTCATCAAATCCGGAAGATGATGGGTCTTGCAGTGGCAATCATGCGGAACTGTGCTCCTGAATCATTGATCAAAAAGGCTCTGCGAAAGTAAGTAATTGCCATTTAAAACTACCATTTCATTTTATCTTTATATGGATAGATATAACTTCTATTTATTTGATCAATCGACAAATAAACTGAAAAAATAACTATACTTAACAATAAAACACTCGAAAAAGACCACACACGTCGAAGCAAATTCGTAGGTTCAATTCCTATGGGATATTTTGTTAGAGTCTAGCTCTATCAAAAGATCCCTCTCTCAATAATGAGTCGATCCAATATTCATGTTGTATTGATTAAGGAGTTTATCTTGTATCTTTATTATTTTTCTATTATAATATATATTTGGTTCTTATCACATTTTTAAAGAACCGAACTAAACCATGAACCATCATGGATTGGACTGGTCTCCTGAGTGGTCAAGAGAGCCTTGGAAAACTAAGAGGTTTTAGGTTCAATCCATTGTAGCCACCTACCTTATAATGTTCTACGGGTTTTCTTGATACCCAAGTGTTCTAGAGTTAGGCAGGTTGTCTCGTGAGAATAGTTGAAGTGTACTGTGTGCATAAGCTCATTGAGACGTTCATTCCATCAACTCTTGGTGATAAAAATTCAAACACAGGGATGTAAATTTCAATGTTCCCACTGCACCTGAGGTTGGGCTGTACTTGGAGGAGTGTCTATTCACATCATATAATCAGAAGTGGAAAGACAGCCATGAAGAGGTATCAATGGAAGCATACAAAGAGGCAGCAGAAGATTTCAAAATGAAGCAGATATATTCTCATATTGCTTCCACAGAGGACAAAGAGGGAGCTGTTGCCTTATGGTTGCATTCTCTAAACCATCGCAACTTCTCGGGTTCGTGTGCTGTTGATGAAGTTGCAGATAATGCTAAGAACACAAGTGCTGACATGGAGATTCCAAGTGAAGCTTAAAAGGTCTTCCTTTACCTTTGCTTTAACTTGCCATTTGGATGCATTGTTCGAAAAATATTTACTTTTTATGATTTAGTGCTTGTTTCTATTAAGATTAAGCATAACTTTTGATTAAGAAAATGAGAAATATCAATCACTTATGTTAGTTGAGTTCCTTCTACCGTCTCTAACCCAAGTTTTTTTTTTCTTTTCAAAAGATTGTATGGTTAGGGGCATACGTGTATCTGCGGTTGAGCTCTTGCTCTAGTTGGTTTAACCAGTGTTTTAAAAAGCGCAAGGCGCATCAAAAGGCGAGGGCTTTTTTACTTAAGGCGCACTATATAAAAGATCACAAAATTTATATATTTGTGTGTATACACAATTAAAAACATTTTTCATGGACATAAATGAAGTTTTAACCAAGAATAACATACAAAACATACATAATATTAAATTATCAATCTTTACGCGCTTTGAATGGCCTAATACGTGGATCTAATACGAGTAACTTCACGTAAGGCGTAATAAGGCGCGCCTTTTAAAACACTGGGTTTGACTCGTGTTCTTATATACCCCTCAAGTTCGAAATATCCATGTGGGGAAATTATTTAATATTGTTGATACAATGTAGTCGTTGATGTACGACTGATGAATTTAAACATATTTTTGGTCCATACATCTGATGGTTATGATCGGAGTGATAGCTCTGTCGAGGATCTCACATTGATAAGGTAAAGATATCTCTAGTGGGTGTTTATCAGGTAAGTGAACTACTTCTCTTATCACCAATTGATTTTGAGATGAATGTTTATATTATGTAATAAATTAGTTTGTTTACACCAATTGGTAACATTTAGGGTG
The DNA here is from genome assembly GCA_037832685.1 of Sicyos baderoa. Taxonomy (NCBI): domain Eukaryota; kingdom Viridiplantae; phylum Streptophyta; class Magnoliopsida; order Cucurbitales; family Cucurbitaceae; genus Sicyos; species Sicyos baderoa. The sequence continues at coordinate 527,183 of JBBMEF010000023.1, forward strand.
ACATTTTCAATAAATCGATCGTAGGGGGAGATTTATCTTGGAAAATACTTTTTTCCTCTCAATCCAACAAAAGAGCAAAACTCGGGTACTTGTTGGTAAGTATGGTATCCATACTTACAAATAGGGGTGAACATGAGTTGGGTTGGGTTGGGTTGAGGTGATTTTCAACCCAACCCAAAAATTCGGGTTGGTCAATTCTCCAACCCAACCCAATTAAAGACACAACCCAACTCAACACTTTATTTTCGGGTTGAGTTGGGTTGGGTTGGGTTGGGTTATCGGGTTCATAATTTGCAACTAAGTTAAAATTTAAAAAGCTCACCATGATAAGAAATGTACCAAATAAACAATTTCTAATGCTTCTTTTTCGATTCTTAGAAATTTAGGACTAATATTAGATAAGTATACTCTTATTACTAATGCAAAATTCAAGTTTACTTAACTTCAAAACCTTATCAATAGGTTTAAAAAATATTAAAAAATAAAAGTCTAACAATAATAATTAAATAAAATAAATATGTAACATATAATATAAATAATTAAATAACATAATAATTATGTTATGGGTAAAAATATATATTTTTTAAAACTAAATATGAAATTCGGGTTGGGTTGATTTAGGTCAACCATTGACCCAACTCAACCCATGAAAATTCCATAATTTTCAACCCAACCCAACCCATTTATGTATTTAACCCCACCCAACCCGACAATTTGAGTTGGGTTGGTTCGGGTTTCTCGGGTTGTCGGGTTAGTGTGCACCCCTACTTACAAACATATGAACCACATATTTTTGTTTATTTATCTTTAAAAATGTTAAATCAATTTTTTCATTAAACATTTCTCTTTTTATTAATAAAAAATATGTGGCTCATGTGGTTGTTAGTATGATATCATAGTTACCAACGAGTACCTAAGTTTCGGTCGACTAAAATGCTTCCGTAATATCTTCTTCTCCTTCTTGAATGGGTGGTCTTCGAGAGTGGGAGGAATAGATGATAAAATGCTCCCACTACAATGGGTTTTTTTTTTGGTTTCATTTATATTCTTTCAGCTTTGCTTAGATTTACTTTGAGAAAGAGAATGATACAACCATGAAAGAGTATCTAGTTAATAAATTGTTGACTTCAATCTATGTTGTCCCTAAATTAATTTCTTTGACATTAAAATTATGTAAAATTATGTGATATGTCTGGTAAGAATAGTCGAGGTGCGTTCAAACATACCTAAATATTCACGAATATTAGAAGAAGTAAAAATCAACTGGCCAATGATCTTGAGCATGTTGATGTAAAGGAGGGGACACCCATTGATCGTTAAATCCTTGGTGGTCGAAGAATAACTTTTATAAAATCAATTTTTCTTGCTATGCTATTATACACTTTGTAGAAAATAATTAAATTGAATTGATTTTGAATACAACCAAGTGAAACTATAAGAACATATCTGAGAATGGTTATAGAGATTACGAAAATAATTTGTTTGGAGTAACTAAAAGTTATAAATCAAATATTATAAGGTTAGATAATCATTCTGTCCATACAAACTTTAAAGAATTTGTGCTATGACAATATTATCTAGATTGATATTTGAAAAAAATTGTATATATCTTTTTAAGTTCAAATTAAATAGTAGGGGAGAGATTGAAATTCGTAATATACCTATGTACTCTTTTTTTTTAAGTACATTATCGAGAGAGGGAGATAAATATCGATTCTCGAAGCTGGTATTGAATTGATTTTCAACCAAAAAATACAATCAGTGCTTCACTGACTCATTCGGTAACATAGCTTTATACTCTTGAGTTATTATTCCACTAACAATTTCTATCAACTTCAGCACAATTTAATGTTAATTGTTTGTATTTAATGAGTAGTAAGTGACAATATTTGATTGAATAATAAAAGGTCAACATTAGATAAATTTTAAAAAAATTAGCAAAGTCAAATATACGGTATAAAATAATACTTTTTATACTGAATAACTAATATATAGTACAGTATGATGAGTATTGTTTATACTGTATATTTGACTATGGATATAATTTTTTTCAAATTTGCCTAAATCTGTAATTATTTTGTAAAATTGGACTATCCAGTATAATTTCCCTTATTATAATCTAAAAAAAAAAAAAGAATTAAGTTTTTCAATTTAATCCTTCCATTTCAAATCGTATCATGAGTTTAAGTTTATTTTTCATAAAGGTGAGCAAGTAAATAGGATTTCTTTCCTCTGTAAAAGAAAGTAAAGAATATCATTTTTAAGTGTAATTCTTCTGCGTAGAAGCTCAGTCATTTATGTTCATTTAATGTGTATTTTATTTTTCATACGAATATTAATTCTTTTAAAAATAAAATAAATAAGAGTATTAATGATAATTAGGCAGGTCAGAAAAACGCATTTACTGAGAAAGCTCTGAGAATAAGGAGATATTATTTTCTTGGAAATCGACGCTACTTAAAAGTTAAAACGGAATATTATATTATAAGTTTTTTTTTCTTAAGAAATATTAAATTATGAGTAATACTTGCTTAAATTATTAGTTAAGACTATTAACTTGCTTAAAAAAAAAGTTAAGACTATTAACATGTTTTTATAGATTATTGACATATACTTTTTTTTTTTTTGTTAAGTAATTGATTTTTTTTTAATTCAATATAAAATTATTTCTTATGTATAATTGGATTTCCCTTTTAATGTATAATTGGACTCTAAACATAAAATTTCATGTCTAGTAGATTTGTGTATTTTTAAAAATGATTGAAGAATTCTATAATTGATTAGACATAAAAGTTTTGCCAAAGTAAGCATTGATCAGATGACAAAGTATCAGTACTCAAAAAAAAATAATGACAAGTATCAAGAATCACAAAATCTATTGTTTAAAGACTTTACACTAAAAAAATTGAATTTTTTTATTAAAGGTAAATAAAAAGTTTTTGCATTCAAAGAAAAAAAAATATTTTTTTTTCCTTTTTTAGTACGTTTTTTTTTTTTTGAGTACGGTAAAATAAAAAAGTTGAAGAACATATTAAAAACTTATTTGCATGTAATATAAAACTTATAGATTTATCTGATATTGTTTAAAAATTAAGGGATTTTGCATGTATAGCAAAAAATGGTAAAATGTTTCCATAAATAACATAAAATCAAAATTCATTCGTTTATAGTAGAAAATCTAAGTTCAATTTTATCACTCATCGATTTCTATTAGTGATAGAATTCAATCAATGATAGACTTATTCTATCACTGCTTGAATTTTTTATTAGTGATAGAAAATCTAAATTGAATTTTATCACTATAATAGAATTCAATGAGTGATAGAAATTAATTTGTTACAAATAAATTATTTTAAAAATTGTGCTATAAATATAATACCACAGGTAAAATATACCGATGATAAATTCTCTAAAAATTAGTTATTAAACACGTTTTTTTTATATAAATATACAAAATAAATAAAATTACGAACTCTACAAAAAACACACAGTTATGTTAGGGGCAGTTTAGACATTTGCTTATTAATTATAAAAACAAGATTTGCAAAATATTTATTTCTAATCATTAATTTTTAATATCTAATTTTCAACCACTCTTTATTGACTATTCATTTTAAATTCACATCCACTCATTCCAACGATTTTTTGGTTAAACTACTTGAAATGACTATTTTTAAAATGTTTGGATGATGAGTTAATTTGGTGAATTATTCTAAAAAGATATTTTGAGGTAGTTAAAAAATAGGAATTGTGTCAAAAAAACTCGTTTGGATGAAGGTTTTTTTGTAGTTGAGTTATAGATAATAGCTTATTTAGATGTGAATTTATAAATAGTTAAAAAAAGTGATTAGAAATGAATTACTAAAAATAAATTATTTTGAGGAATTAGAAATAAATGGTTGGAATTGAAAAGTTATTTTGAATAGTTATAAATGAATAATTAAAAATGAATTGTTAGAAATAAGAAGTTACTTTGAATAATAAAAATGAAGAGTTATTTTGAATAATTACACAAATTCGTTTGAATGTAACTTTTTAAGAGTAGTTGATAAATATACATTTTAAATCCTAAATAAATTCAACAAACAATCACCCTAAAACAATTCCTCAAACTAACTCCCCATCTAGACACTTCTAGAATTTGGAACCTCAAGCCAAAAGTAGCATAACTCTACCGTATCTTGTATGATCTAGTAACCATGGAATCACAGGTTCAAATCTCCCTCCTCCTAATATTATTGTATCAAAAAAAATAATTTTGGAACCTCTGGCCCCACTAGACCAACAAATTTCCTTGCTTAATAGGGTACCAAAATACAAATTATAAAAATATCATCTTTTTTATTTAACAATGACTCGTGGAATTTAATTGTGGGAAATATAAGTGAACGGTTGAAATATTTGAAATTTGCAAAACATGGGGAATGACCTAATGCTAACGGTTTCTAGAATTTGAATTTGAATTTGAATTAGAATTAGAATTAGTCGTGCTTAATTGGGTAGTTACAGAAATTATTAGAGTTGACTTAGTTATCGGCAGTTATCCAATCAAATTTATTTGAGAAAATTATTTTTTTCGTAATCTAGTTTTTTTTTTTTTTTTTTGAGTACGTAATCTAGTTTCATTTTGGTCTAAAGTTTAAAAAATAAATATTTATTTTCATTTACTATGATTTATTTTTTAGTTACGGTTCTAAATGACCATCACATAGTTTTTAACATTGCATTTCTATTTATTATTATTATTATTTTAATTTCAAAAATAGTATGCATTTAGGGAAGTTCTAATTTATATTTGACACATATGTTTTAAAATTGAATAATCTTACTTGTGATATTTTAATTATGTTTAATAATGTTCAATTTTAATCATTGAGATAACAAAATCTTTAGATATATATTGTAATGTTAAATATACAAATTTTAAATTTCAATATATTACAAATTAATTATGTTATTTATAAAGTGATTTTTTTTCAAATATAAATATAAAAACAAATTAAAAAAATACACAATAATTAAAAGTTATCATTGTTAAATTTTTGAAAGTAAAAGTGTTCAAATTTAAAATCGTATAAACAAAAAAGAGTATTATTGAAATGTGAAGGATAAAAATGTTTATTTTAAAAATATATAGACCAAAGTAAAAGTCAAACCCAAATTTAAGGACTAAAAATGTTTTTTCTCAATTTTATTTTATTTGTAGTTTCATAATTAAACAAAAGTTAATATATTATTGAAACAGAGGAATAAAACTTTGCGTACTCAAAAGAAAAATGATCAATTAAAAAAATAAAAAAATAAAAAGTTTTGTGACTCTTATTTGCGTTACATTTTAATTATCAGTGAAAAGTAGTATTAGTCAATTGGGGTATGCACGAATTCACACTGTTTTACATTATCTTCAATGAAAAAAATTGCAATATATCATAATAACCTTTTTTTTTCATAGTTCAAACAATTAAAGGGAGATTCAAACTCATAACTGCTTATTTTTTCTAACATAGTATAGATTTATTGGCTACACTTATATAAGTATTACTTTTTATTGACATAAAAAATATAACTTAGGAAAAATAAAACAATATAAACTTCCGTTTAAATAAACTATGGGCATGTTTACCTCATGGATAAATGGTGGAGTTGGCTTGGCTTGGCTTGACTTCTATTTCATGTTTGTCACATGGACTTCCATAAGTTCATCCAACTTCTACCCAACTCCACGCGTGGACCCCACATTTTTATTTAAATATTAAAATATTAAAAAACTACCCAATATTTATTTTTTATTTAAATAAAAACTTCAATAATTCACTTTCCATCCCATCAAACATAACTTTATTATTAAAAAATTATTAAATATTCATTTTTTTATTTAAATAAAAACTTAAACCATTATCTTTTCATCACATCAAACGTAACTTTATCTTTCCTTTCCTTCCCTCCAAATATAAACTTATTTCAGTTATCTTCTCTTCTCATCCCAACTCAACCCAACCCAACCCATCCTCTCAAAGCCAAACATGTCCTATAGGTTAAATAACAAATAAACTCACAAAAGAACTTTTAATTTTTATCAAATAACTCTATAAACGTTTAAAAGGTCTAAAAGTATTTTTTAGAATAAAAGTCTAAAAGTCTTTGATATATTTGAATTTTGTGTTTAATAGAGTTTTAAACTTCCATTTTGTGTTTATTAGAATTGCAAGTTTGAAAATCATTAAATAAGTTAAAGTTTCTTTTTTGACACTAATAAAAATTCAAAGATCTATGGAAGAAAAAGTCAGAAAGTTTAAGAGTCTCTATTAGACATTTTTAGAAGGTTCAATAACCAAGTAAACAATAAAGTTGAATAACATCTCATGCAATTTTAAAGTAAAAAACTAAATAGATACAAACCTAGATATATATAATATTGTATTTTAACATAGACAACAAAGTAATTATTAATATATAGATATGTAGATAGATACACATTCTTTATTTCTTTTATTTGTAGGGTCAAAGATTAAAACCCCTACACAACCATACCCCAAATTCATTACATCAAAAAACATTACTATACAAGTTTGTTTTTCACTAGGCTAAATTATTACTGAAGAAGAAAGTCATTGGATTGATCGATGTTAGCGAATTTCACATCACATAAATATAAGTGAAGAATAATTAGAGTGAGAATGATTGCTTGTCAATGCTGGTTT
>JBBMEF010000023.1:540841-555909 GCA_037832685.1 Sicyos baderoa
TGGGTGAATTGGTTTACCCAAAATTTATTTGTTTTTTTATTTTTTTATTAACCCTAAAATTGTGGGTGGATTGGTTTTAACAACCTATAATTATTATTTTTTTTTTTTTGCTGTTAAACACATTCCCTCTTTTGTAGGGGTTGAAAAGTGAATTAATTTAAAGAAATAAAAAAATAGGAGAAGGGCAAATTAGGGATGAAACATTTCTCTTACACTCTTAAAACTCCATTTTAGCCCTGTCACTATATTATTTTTCCATTTAGACAAAACCTATAATAATTTCTCAAAAATAGACATTTTTTAGGTTTTCCCAAATCCAAAAGGGTATTAGTAAAATAATTATGGTTCGGTTTGATAAATTTTTTTTATTTTTTTCTTGTGAATTTACTCCGAGTATCACATTCTACCTGTTGTTTATATTTGCTAGACAATTTCTAAAATAATAAACTGATGGAGTTCTATCACTCAGTAATAAAAATATAATTTTCTATCAAATATCGAACTCAACTAGGGATAGATTTAGTCTACCATTGATTGAATTCTCAATTAGTGATATAACTTAATTTAGATTTTTTTACTACATAAAAATTAGATTTGATTTTGTATGAAATAACTTAATTCAACTAGTGGTTTCATTATTTGGTTGTAAATTAGGTTTGAACCTTGGAAGAGTTGGTATTGTGAATATTTTGATAGTTTTTAAAAGTTACTCTTATTTTTGTAGTTTTTAAATTCATTTAATATTTTAAAAATTAAAACTAAAATTAGTTATCAAAGCACCTTCTTTTAAAAAGTTAAAAACAATAATAAAAAATGAAAAATGAAACGATTATCAAGCCCGGTCTTGATAAATAATTTAACTTTTTAGTGGTAATCTAGTTTAATATCACAATCTCAATTTCAATCTTGAAAACTCTTAATTATTTAAGAGCAATTACATAATCTGTATAGAGTTTGTGCTTCTTCAGAATGTACTTAAAAAACACATTAGACTTAAAATTTGTGGCTAAATTAAAGGGTGGGAGACTATTTATTTTCTGGATTCTCCCGACTTAAATTAAGTCATTACATTATAATTTAACATTTATTGAGTCAAATTAATATGATGTTGGAAGATTTCAACTCTTCACAATTATTTGTGTTTAAATAAAACTAAAAAAAAAAAAAAAAAAAAAGTCAAACTTCATATTCAACCATAATCATAACTCTAGTAGTCGATTGTTTCAAAGAAAAAAAAACTCTACTAGTCGATTCCACTAATTATAAATAGTACGCCTCTCGTTAAATCTCAACAGCACCCAAGATCTAAGTAGTATGAAATAAGATCTAGCACTTTGAGCTTACATTTGATTTAAATAACTTTTTAAAAATTTGATTGATGTCAATAAATGCATAAAAATTGTGTAAAAAAGAATAGTACTTATATCATATAATAATCAGTCGATTACGTGTTCGAATGTCAATTATTATTAAATAAATATTATAAAATAAATTTTTTCTCTAAGTTACAATAATTGAGAATAAATGATTCAAATCTCTAACTTTGTGATCATCCCGTATATTTTAATGTTACTAAATTATGGTTTTTTTTTTTTTTAGTATAAGTTGGGGAGAAAATTACAAAGACCAATTCTTTTAGTTTTCGAATCTGTGATGCTGGTGTTGAACTGATTTACAATCAAACAATGAAATGACTGCGCCACTAACCCTTTCGGTTACTAAATTATGGTTCTCGTTGGCATATCAATTTGTAAAGAGTATTGATATGATCTGGGCGAACTTGTATTGGGCCTTGATAAAACCATTAATTGGGCCAATTAGAATATAAACCTTTTGTGGGCCTCTGTTTGTTGTTGTAAGGCCCACTTTTGTTTTCTTTTCTTTTTTTTTTCTTTTTTTTCCATTTTTCTGGTTTGTTTCTAGTAAAGAGAAAACGAGCAAAAAAGTCAAATACAGAAGTTTGAAAATCGGGACTCAATTTGCCAGAAAAGACACGACTTTTGTCAATTGTCCAACATTTCTCATAATTTTATATGCTCCGACTCAGAACCGAATTTTGGGGAAACGGACGAGGATTTTTATAATTATTATTTCTTTTTTTTTAATATTAAATCGTTCGTAAATATTTTAATACATTTTCAACGACATCTTAATACAATAATTAAGTAGACATGAATTCATAAAATCATAATCATAATATTATACATTATATTAAATTATGTATTTATTGTGAACGAGAGTTCTAGTTCAACGACATCTTAATACATTAATACTTTTAGTAACTACGAAATCTATGACGAATCTTTTTAATCTCCGTACTAAAAACATGTAGCCTATTTTTTTGGTCTTTTTATGAACAAAAATCAACTACACTCATAACCATTTTTTAGTTTGACCATAAATGAAGTGGAATGATTTTTTTTTTTTTTTTTTTTTTATTTGTAGAAATTAAAAAAATATTAGAGGTGGGAAATAATGTGAATAATAATTGGAAAAGTGGAAAGGATAGGTGGAATTAGTGGGCCTTGGGCCTTGGCGTACTCCACAAAACAGACAAACCTCAAAAGGCAAACATTCATCGGAGCTCGCGCCTCTGTGGAGCCCAATTTAAACCCTTATTTTTATTGACATTAATGCCCCTACATTTCCCGCCTTCTACTTCATGGGATGGATCTTAATCTTAATTTAATTAAGCTTTCAATTTCAAATTCTGTCTTTTCGACAAAAAAATGACAAATGCCAATAAAATAGTATAAGTATAGTCTACCTTTAATGCTACCTCCCATTATTATGCTCTGAAAAAAATATAAATAATTTTGTTCTCCCATTTTGAATCGCACATTAACTTTTGTTTGAAATATTTAGGTAAGATTTAGTTTCAAGAGTTATATTGAGTAATTAAAAATTGAAATTTGTAGTTAAAAATTCCTTTAAATGTATTTTTGTGCAGAGGAGTTTGAGTCAAAATTTTGTTTGGATATAGATTTAAAATGAATAATTATTTGTTGTGATTACAAGATAAATGGTTAAAAATGAGTTGCTTTGATGATTTAAAAAGAATAATTAAAAATGAATGGTTTGAAATAATTGAGTACTTATAAATGAATCATTAAAAATTGGGAATTTGCATTTTATAGCAAATTTTCTACTCTACATTAGAATTATAGCAACTTTTTAAAAATATTGCAAATATAACTTTTTTTTATAGACTCTATCAAACACTATTGATAGAGTCTATCAGACACTATTCATGAAGTCTATCAGACACCGTTGATGGAGTCTATAAATCTGATTTTGCTATATTTGCAAATATTTTCATTATTTTGCTATTTATGCAATTTTTTTGCCTTATTGTAATATACATGCAAATTTCCTTTAAAAATAAGAGTTATTTTTAAAAATAAAACTGAAGGGTTAATAAAAACTCGTATGAATATAGGTTTTTAAGGAAAAATTAATAGACTCTAAATGTCACAACGGCACACATAGTTCGAGAGTAAAAATCGAAAAGAATTCTAATCATGTAACATCATTAAATGCCAAGCACATATTCAAAAGATAGAGTATTACAACTCACTATCCTCAAATAATATAAAGTCAAATACTGATTTTCAGACTCGAATTTATAATTATATAGTTGAAATGAAATAACACCAAACAAAATAACCAATACATCACTGACTCATTCAATAATAATCTTTCATTTTTTATTGAATTATTTTTAGATTCCCACAAAACAATAAAATCATCAAACAACCGTTAACTTTAGGTAATAATATTTTATTCTATTATACATACTTGTATCATTCTTTAAATTACTCCGAGGTATTATATCCCACATTAAAAAAATAGATGATAAAATATATTTTTCACTTTTCTGCTCTTTTTTTGATAAATAATTAGTCGAAACTTAAATAATACACATGCTGCTTAACGAATGGAGGGTAATATTTAAAAAGAAAGGGTAATATCGTCATACAAATTCCCTCCTATTACGAGTGTGAGACAGCAGAGAAATAAAATAAAACCCCCAAAAAAAGAAGAAAAAAAATCAGAAACATCCAACGTCTCTTATTCCTCACCACGACCGTTTTCAGCTCCGGCCACCATTTTTCCGGTCACCGGCGAGCACGAACCATCACCTCACACCTCACGTTAGCCGGAAAATGCCACGTCACAGGCCACCTCCATTTTCAGTTCTAGCCACATTTTCACTCTGCTGTTCCTCTGTTCTACTTTCCCTCTCCCATGGCGATTCCCAAAACCCATTCTCTCAAATTTCCCCCATCTCAGGTTCTTAAACTCCATTCTCTTAAATTTTACTGTTTCTTTAACATATTTAGCGAAAAGGGTTGTTTGGATTTTTGCTTCTTTTTCACACCCTGCAAAGGATAACGTTTACAAAAGAGAGAAATGCACTAGGATCGGTTCTGATTTCTTGCCCTGTTTCTTGTTTTTTGTAGAATGGAGAAATGAGGACTATTATTCTGGCGGGGAGCTTGGTTGGGGAAGCCCTAAGGGGTCTGTTGCTGAAGGGCCTGTAATGGAGGCTGTTGAGAACTCGGTTTTTGTGTTGGCAGCTGAAAGAACTCGAAGGAAAGATCCTTTGAGTGGCTATCGAGTTTATACTAGCGGGTGGAATATCAGTGACCGCCATTATTGGGCTGTAAGTTTTGTGTTTGTTTTGTTGTGTGGAAAAGATGTGGAAACTTAGAGCTGGTGCTGTGTTGTGTATAAGATAAGTAATCAGATAAAAGACAACTTAATAGCATTGGAGGTCTCGAGACTCATGCGTTGAGCTTAGTTGTAAAATTCTTTGTTGCCTTCCGGGTCTGAGCCTTGGAATGGTTGCAGGTGCCCCCGAATTTATGGCAGTAAAGCTCCGATTCTCGGTCATAAAAAAATTCTTATATTCGTTAAGTATAGAACTTTATTCTAACTTGGGCATAACTCTACTAGGTGGTGTTTGGGGGTAAGTAGAATGAAAATAATTATAGGGAGGATGACAATAAAGACAGAATATGAGGGAGAGAATGATTATGTGTGTTTGTGGTGTAGAGAATGATTATCTTTCTTTGAGACGTAGAAAATGATTATAGGGAGCAAAATAGTTTGATGAGAATAAAAAATGGTTATGGAGATGGGGGAATGATTCTCAGAAGTCCAAGCATGGGTAAGAAAGTTATTCTCCCCATAATCATTCTCAATCTTCTTGCCATAAACACACCTAGTGAAGACATACATTCTCGACCAAGAGATTAAAGGTTTGAATCACCACCACTCTCATATATTGTTAAACTAAAAAAAATAAGTACATAACTTCTTGGGATGGATATGGCATTAATTAGCATTGTCATTATATTGAAAGCTTTTTTTAATTTCAATGTTCCAATGTATAATCTTGCACCATGTTTCATAATGCATTGTGAATACTTGTTATTGACCCTTCCCCTCATGAAAGTCGTTGAGTTGTTGATTTTAGTCTTACTATGTTCCTACATGTGAGAGTGGGTTTTTTATGACTTTTGAATGTAGTGCTTTTAAGTGAAGTACTCTTGGATAAGATAATAATCAAGTGATTCTTCTTAAGAGCATTTCAAATTATTTCTAGTGTGATTTGCAGTACCTTGTCTCAAATTTGTTGTCATTGTTGTATCTATCTATACTGGGCTCTCACTATAACTGAGATTACCTATTTGGTATGTTAATGTATGATGATTTATTTCGGTTTTATTTTCAAAGTTTTTATGTAATGCTTCTCTGTTCTTACTCTGTGCTTCTGTCATTTGGATACAGTCTGTTGGCTTCACTGCAGTACCTTTGTTTGCTGTTGCTGCAGCCTGGCTTTTGGGTTTTGGGCTTTTCTTATTGATCATCTCTCTTTGTTACTTCTGCTGCGGAAGGCGTTCGTATGGTTATTCTCGAATGGCTTATGCTCTTTCACTTCTCTTCCTCATAATGTTCTCCATTGCTGCAATGTGAATTTCTTGTCTTTCTCATTTCCACTCTTTCTGTATTTGGTTTAGATATTGGGGGGAAATCTTATGCATCATCATATTTTATTTCAGCATTGGATGTATCATTTTATACACTGGTCAAGGAAGGTTTCATAATAGTTCATCAGAAACATTGGAATATGTTGTAAATCAGGCAGATTTGACTGCTCAAAAGCTCCGTGACGTATCGGATTATTTTGCCGCAGCCAAGCAGACTGGAGTGGATCAAGTTTTTCTGCCATCTGATATTCAAACTGACATTGATCAAATTGAGATAAAGATAAACTCTTCTGCTAGTATTCTTGATGAAAAAACTGTGCATAACTCAAATGACATAAAAGATCTCCTTGATTCTATGTATGTTGACTTCACTGCTTTTTCCCCTATTTATCTGTTTCTCATATTTCAATCCTAAGCTGACAATCTCCAGACATCGCAGTCGTTTGGCTCTGATAATCGTTGCGGCTATTATGCTTCTGTTGACATTTCTTGGATTCTGTAAGCTCTTTCTAGTTCTTTATTATGTATTCTTTTTTTTCAGCATTTTCCTCTACATATGAAAAATCCTTTATTTGATTCTAACTCATTTTAGCATGATATAACTTTTTGCTGCAGTATTCTCCATATTTGGTATGCAACTTCTTGTCTACATGTAAGTGGGACAGTTAAATTTTTGGTTGTTTATTTCTAGACTACATTTCCTTATAATGATGTCATGATAATTTTATTGCAGCCTAGTGATAACTGGCTGGTTACTTGTCACCGGGACGTTCGTCTTATCGGGCACATTTCTTATTCTTCACAAGTAAGTTGAGCCATTCAATCTTATGCTGCAAATACTTGAAATGAAATGAATTTCTTTTAACTATCCACATATTTTTCGTAGATTGAAATGCTTCATTCATATGCTATATTCTTTTAGAATTGTGGCATTTGAAATCTTTACAATGCCCACATGTATACTGAAGCTGGCATGATTGTAAGAACTTCACTTCTATGATAAGATTTTGCGGCAAACGTGTTCATCTACGGAATGTGTAGTTGATTCATGAGACAATCTCTCGGGTGCACATGCCCTCCCCTCTTAGGACCATAAGAGCTACAAAACTTGTTTTATTTTCCGCATTATCCATGTTGGTTGATATAATTAAATCTACCCCAAACCATTAGCTAAAGCTTTTCGATTGATTGGTGACTTAATATGATTCACAAAGTATTAGAGCAGGAGGTTTTGAGTTCAAGTCTCTGTCAAGTCGTTTTCCTCTCCATTTAGAATTGAAAATTCCAAGCCCTCAAGTGTGGGGAGTGTTAATTGATATAATTAAATTTACTCCAACTCATCAACTTTAATATGATTCAACAACCTCATTATTAAAATGGCTCAGAACTTGACCTTAGCCTATGTAACACTTTAATTTATCAATGAAGATGTTTCCATTTCTTAAAAAAATACCTTGATTAACTATTTACTAGCAAAGATCTTATTACGTGCGAAAAAGTGATCGATCCGTTTGCCTAATGAATTTGAGTTATGGCTTCATTGTCTTTTCTCTTATACCTAGTGGGAGGGAGAGATGGGATTTAATGGCCTATTGTTCTTTTTTCCTTATCTGTGTTCTTCCATTACTTTCCTAGATAAAAAAATCTGATATACATTTTTATTTGATATGTAGTGTGGCTGCAGATACTTGTGTTGCAATGGATCAATGGGTCCAGAATCCTACTGCACACACGGCCTTAGACGACATTCTTCCGTGTGTGGATAAAGAGACTGCCCAAGAAACCCTGGTAAAAAGCAAGGAAGTCAGTGCACAACTTGTCGATCTGGTCAACGAAGTGATCACGAATGTCTCCAACATAAACTTTTCGCCAAACTTCAAACCAATGTATTTCAACCAATCGGGTCCGGTTATGCCAATCCTTTGTAACCCCTTTCACCACCCGGACTTGACACCAAGAACTTGCACTTCTGGTGAAGTAGACTTGCAAAATGCTACACAAGTAAGTCATTGTGAAGTTCATTTTTACCAAGCATAAAACAGAAATGCCTTATCATCTTCTCATCTTTATTGAGCAGGTATGGAGCAGCTATGTCTGCCAAGTTTTGCCTGCGGGTGATATATGCATCACAACGGGGCGGTTGACCCCGAGCTTGTACAGCCAGATGGCAAGTGGGGTAAATTTAAGCTATGCGTTGTTGAATAACGGTCCTACTTTGGTTGAGCTCCAAGACTGCACGTTTGTTCGACAGACATTTTATGACATACATAGAAATTATTGTCCTGGTTTACAACAATACAGTAGATGGGTCTATGTTGGCTTGGCAACCGTCTCCATTGCAGTTATGCTCTCTCTGATACTATGGATTATATACGGTCGAGAACGGCGCCATCGTGCTTTTACAAAACGGCTAACTACAAAACCAACTGGGGAAGGGCTGGAGGGGATCAAAGAATCTTGAAAACTGTAAGTGTAAGATTATTTTCACTGCTAACATAGCCAATATCTAAGGATCTACTTGTACCTTTTTCGTGTTCCACGAATGTCGTGTATAATATGGTGATATTTCCTTCAATGTGCGACCTACTTTTCCGTATTTTCTTTCAGTCACAGCCTATACCGTCGTAATTCGTATTAGCCAGCTTGTTTCTATGCTGCTGGTATGCATTGCAGGGTATCAAATGGGAGAAATGGAAACTGTTAGATGTGTTGTGTTCTTTGGTTTCTGATTCAGCCATTGAATCCAAAGATGGGATGAAGGACCAGTATATGATCGTTACAATGTCGTTTCGGAAACGAAGTTTCAACAGGTTGATATTATATAGTTTCCGTATGTGACAACTTGTGTATAAGAGTAATAGTTGTAAAGCTCTTCTTGGTGATTGGTCTTTCTGAAGTAAAAAGCTTGTAGTTCCTAATTTTCTTTTGATGAAAAACATGTTTTGCCTACATGAGCATAATTCTTTGATTTTTTTTTTTAAAAAAGAATTATTTTTTTTTTTCTTTTTTTGAATGTGAAGAATCAAATTCGTGACTTATATTAGTTGAACTATACTCTAGTTGGCAGTTGTTTGAGTTCATAATATCAATTGAGAACGGAGAAATTCAAACACATGACCTCTTAAACATTAGTCTATATTGAGCTATTTTATAATCGACAACATGACCATAGTTCAACTCATACTATGTGTGTACCTTTCAACCAAGAGGTCGGAAGTTCAAATCCATACCCGACATACTTGTCGAACTAATAAAAGTATAACATATTATTAGAATGATGGTGGGAAAAAGTTGGTGGGAAAATGGTTCTAAGTATTTGCAAGAAAGGCTATTTCTTGTTTGTGCTCTGCCCACTTTCCTTTTCTTGTGAAAGAATTCTTCTTTTGTTTCCTTTGGTAGAAAAGAGGTTGGTAAACAAGTGAGAGGGTAGTTTTGACAGTGACATAGGGAGGGTAGGAATGGTAATTTTCATAAATATGAGGAACAGGTTTATTGTGATGGGTCCATTGATATCAGTGGAACTTTACCTGTTAAGAAATTGATCATTGAATGAAAAATGGCGAAAAAGAAATATTAGTTTTCATAAAATTAAAATTAGATTCTATTTATTTATTTTTTTAAAGAAAGAAGATATTTGTGAGTTGAAAATTAATTCATGATTTTTTACCATTCTTTTGTTTTCTTAATGAAGAAAAGAAAGGTAAAAAAAACCTTTTTAGTGTTAGAGGTGTACAAAAAACACAAGTAACATGTACTAACCAACCCAAACTCATAAGAGTTAGTTATAATTTTATTTGGTTTGGGATGTGTTTTTGGAATTTCTTTGGGTTAGGTCGGTTTTTTAGTTGGTCAGCTTTTGACTCGTTTTAACTCGACTCAAACTAAAAATAGTATATATTTTATATGGATAATTTATTAACTAGATATATTCTTAATATATTAGTAAGCATGCACTAAAAAGATTATATTTTGAAGGAAAAAAAAATAATAAATAGATAATTTAAGTTTGAATCTAATATCATGCAACTTTTCCCTTGTTTTTTTTCCTTCAAATCCATAGGTTATGGGATGAGACATAAAAAGGAATGTGAGATTAAAAGAAAAAACTCTAATTCAACTCAATCTAAAAATAAATGAATTGAGTTAGATTTCTCTCATACATCAAGTTAGAACGATTTACAGATTGATCAACCCAAAATTCATGTTGATCCAAAATATTCTCTTAATCCAACCAAAACTAAATCATATTCACCCCTAGTTTGTGTCATGTTTATATCTCATTTAAATTAAAACATATTTATATCTTCATATTAATTCAATTCTGTATATTGAATTCTATTTTTTTTTTCTAAAGATATTGAATTTTAAGTTACCCTAAAATAAATAAAAGAACGATAATTTCTCTCGGTTCAAAAGAAAAATTAATCTTTATGTTATCTTATTATTTTAGAGTCTGTTTGGTGAAGTAGGTTAATGTCGTTAATGTCAGGAAGGGAGATCTCTTCCCTTTGTTTGGCCTACCGAGTCTATAAGATTAGATTCTAACATGTCCCCTTAAGATGTGCTTTACCAATCTTGAATCAGATATGAATTTTATTTATATTGGAGCGATACATATTTGGGTTTTATAGACTCTGATACCATATTAAATAATATGGAGTCCATCTCAAAATCAATCGGCAATGAGAGGAGTAACTCATATCTCTTATAAATGTTTATGGGACTCTCCACTTTTAGAATGTGCGACATTTGTGAGATCCTATACAATATGAATACTTTAATTTTTATTTCAAAGATTAATTTTTCCATGTATATTCATCATTCTTGAATCAAATCCACATATGTTAATTAGATTGCCTTTGAGCTTTATGGACTATATTACCATATTAGTTAAATACATGATTTCATCTCAAAGTTTTATTTTTGAATTAAAACCTTCTGTTATCTAATATTTCATCAAAGCTATAAAGTCTAAACAAAGTATTTGGTTAAAAAAGAATTGGATTTTTTTTAATCCAAATACTTTCAATAATCAATAAATGAAGATTTACATGGACTCTCCCAAAAATGAAAGATGAACTAATTTTGTCATGGAACATCGGTTTACTCTGAAAACAACAATTCAATTTATGAAAATTTTGTAGAGAATAAGATTTTTGAAATTCACCTGAGACAGCCAGTGATGGCTATAAGAAAATGAACAAAGTGCATAGTTTTGTTGGGAATAGCCTGCCATAATAAATAATAATAATAATAATAAAAATAAAAATAAAAATAAAAATAATTATTATTATTATTAGAGAATTTGTACTGTATACCAACTTTACGATTATAGCACATTTTTATCAAATTTTGTTTATACTAATTTCTCCTTAAAGTTGGTATAAATTTTGAGTGGTTAAACTCAATCAAAAATATTTGATTGTATTCAATCAGTTTATTAAATGATTGAGCTTCATCATCCGTATTCGATTGAATCAATCAATTAAAAGTGATTGAACTCATCAAATGGTCTATTTTTTGTTTTTGATATATGTGCAATCATTTTTTTTTGTGCTATAGATGCAATTTTTTAGCCAATTTTTTTATACATGAAAACTCCCTTCTTCTTCTCATTATTATTATTATTAAAAAAAACTGGCCACACCATTGAAGAAACGATAACATATCCTATTTGGGTCTTCAAATTTTCTAAGAAACTTGGCATGATCTAAAAACAGCATTGAAATAGTTTGATGGAGGATCGTTCAAAATTTTAATTTCATAAAAGATTATATTTTTTATAATTTCGAAAGAATAATACTCATCTTTATTGGTAAGGACTCACCCTCTTTACCCATATTGATAATCACAAATTTAAGTATTTTTTTTACCACATTTTTTTAGTACATATGGAAAAAGGAGATAAATATCAATTCTCGAAATTAAACATGTAACTGGTATTAAACTGGTTTACAACCAAACAATAAAATCATTGTGACTCATTAAATTTTAAGCACATTTTTCTAAATCTAAAAAAAGAACAAAAAAAAATTATGGTATCAATATAGGTAAGAAAAGCTTGATTGGAATTGGTCTTTAAGAAGAGAAAACGGGTATTGTTTTAGTGAAATAAGGCATATATTCATTCATCAACAAGATTTTTTTTCTTTCAATTTTTCAAAATTTGAGATGTAATTTTTATTTGATCTCATATTTCAAAATTAAACATGAAATGAATAATGTTCAATTTTAATTTCTAAAACAATAATAATGTTAATTACTTGAATGTGAATTAATTTTTTCTAAAAAATGAATATAAAAATAAACTCAAAAACAGGCAAAAAAAAAAAAAAAAAAAAAAAAAACTAAAATGAAGCATCATATCATACTACTCTTGCTTAAGGGAAAAGTCATTTTTGGACAATTTTACCCCTTAAGCCACACTCTAAATTACAAAAATGTCATATGTAATCTTCTATTTGAATATAAAAAAAATACAAAGATATTTACATTATTATTTAGATATTTAGATTTTCATCATTTTATAACATAGGATATAATATATTTTTGGCAAAGTGCAATAGTAGGCCAAATCATGAAAGTAATTGCAAATTGTCCACATTTAAATTAATTAGCAAGACTAATTCAAAAGATTAAGGGGAAAAAACGAAAATTAACAAAAGATTGAATTGCCCTCCTATTTTAATTAAAACTTCATTTAAATTTTAATACAGTTTTGATATTAAAAAGACGAGCACATCTTTAGGTTCCCTCAAACACGATTCGAACATCAAACTGTTTCACCTTCAAATTTTTTGATTCCACCTTCAAATTCGCACCCGATTTTCTCCAGAAATTTCGATTCCACCTTTAAACCGTTTAA
This sequence comes from Sicyos baderoa, assembly GCA_037832685.1. Taxonomy (NCBI): domain Eukaryota; kingdom Viridiplantae; phylum Streptophyta; class Magnoliopsida; order Cucurbitales; family Cucurbitaceae; genus Sicyos; species Sicyos baderoa. The sequence goes on from JBBMEF010000023.1 coordinate 553,703, forward strand.
AACAACACTAATCCAGCCATTGCCGCCAATTTCTTCATATTCTTTTTTTTCAAACCGTTTCACCTTTCGATCGCCCATGTACTTCGTTTTCATCTTTCAGCGCCGAAATCTCGATTTCACCTTCAAATTGTCATTGAAATCAAGGTATTTGTCCGTACTAAACAATGGAACTTCAATTTCTAGGGTTTAAATTTCAATTTCAATTTCTAGTTTTAAGAGTATGAAATTTCTAGGGTTTACATTTGAATTTCTAGGGTTTAAATTTCCGAAAACTGTGTATTAGTTTCCAAATTATGTACTGATATCTCTGTATGAAATTTTTAAAATGTCTATTTAATTTCTAAGATCTGTACTGATCTATTGATACTATATGAAATTTTCGAAAGCTCTATTTAGTTTCTAAGATATGTACTGATCTATTAATACTGTATGAAATTTCCGAAAGCTTTATTTAGTTTCTAAGATTTGTACTGATCTATTAATACTGTATGAAATAATTTCTGAAAACTCTATTTAGTTTCTAAGATCTGTACTGATCTATTAATACTGTATGAAATTTCTGAAAGCTCTATTTAGTTTCTAAGATCTGTACCGATAAATTTTCGCAAGCTCTATTTTGTTTCTAAGAAAGGATTTTTGCAGAACGAAAACAAACGGTGAAAAGGACGAAAAGGAAGAAAATGGTGTCTATGTGGCTACGGTCTTCTTACACATCCAACTTCGGCTCGTTAGAAGAAAAATTGAAGGAATGTTTAATGGAGAAGGGGGGAAACTGTTGTGATTATATTGATCCTCCAAGCTTTTTTTTGACATCGCAAATCTAGATTCCAATTTAATTGTTGCTTTACTTGCTTTGTTTGAAAATATATTCTACAACTTTAGGGTTCATAACTTACTAGATATGTTGTCTTACTTGCTCTGTTTGAACAATACTTTAGTGTACATAACATTAGAATTATCTGAAATTTTGAAATTTTGGCCAAGTTAAATAGGTCAAGCCCAAACCAAAGCCCAAGTCCGGGTTTAAATCTCATGGTGGCCACCTATCTAGGAATTAATTTCCTATGGATTTCCTTGGTATCCAAATGTTGTAGGGTCAGGCGGTATGCCTTGTGACATTAGTCGAGGTGCGCACAAGCTGGCCCGGACAATCACAGATATAAAAAAAAAAAAAAGAAACTCAAGCTCATTTAAAGTCCATGGAAACTCTATAAATAGAGAGCTCCACCTTCATTTGAGAACACACTAACGATCTAGAAGATGTAGACTTGAAATTTCAGGCTTTAAGTTTCCACAAAACTTCGAGCCTTAAAAAGTAATCGACATAAGTCTATTTAGGCAGTCTTGACTTAAAGCCTATTTAGGCGGTAATGATGGTCGCTTTTTAGTCTCTTCTCAAATGAAGGTGGAAGGTGAGCTCTCTATTTATAGAGTTTTCATGGACTTCAAAAAGGTTTGTGCACTTATGAATATGAACTTGATTTGGGCTAAATAATTAAACTTGACCTATTTTAATTTTGACCAAAATTCCAAACAAATAAATTTTAATCCATTTAATTATAATTTAATTTCGTCGTAAGATAATGAAGTGGCGTGCTTTTATTTGTCAAAATTTCTATTCCAACAGAATTAATGTGTATTTTTTGTCAAAAGAAATTTCTAGAAAGCTCTAAACAAAATAACCTTAAACATGTTTAATGTATTTGAAACATTAATTTGTATTGAGTGTGATTGAACACTAGTTTATGTTCAAATTTAATAACTGAATTAAATTGAAATTATATAGTATTAATAATCTTGGTCTTTAAGCTTTTTTAAAGGTGTTATGGCTTTTTTTTTAGTGAAAATGAATCCATTAATTCATTTGAAAGACGAAAAACCTGTCGACAATATAAACGAGTAAGAAAGTTTAATTTGAAATAAAACAAATTATATAATATATGAGTTAAAATATGTATTGTACTATATTTTTTTAATTTGGATATATATAAAATTCTCTAAATGCGGTAGACATTAACAATATTTGAGTGTTACAAAATTTGAACATGTAATATATGTCAATTATGGTTAGGTTAATTGTGTTTTGGCAAGTTTGCAAGTATGTAAGTCATAATAATCATAATTTTTAGGTGCAAATATAACAACTTTTTTTTGATAGATTCTATCAAACACTATTGATGGAGTCTATCAGACATTATTGATGGAGT
>JBBMEF010000023.1:580740-600695 GCA_037832685.1 Sicyos baderoa
TTTGGAAGATCTTAAAGAACAAGTATTTAATTTAATAGGTTGTTGGGGTTGCACCCTCGCGTTATAAAAGGAAAAAAAAAAAAAAAAAAAAAAAGATAGAGAATGAAATTAAAACAAAACAATTCCACCAAAAGGTTTTCTCATCCATGTATAATTTGGGGTTTTTTTAGAAGGTTTTCTCATCTAAATCAAACCTTAATCACAGTTTAGGCTATGATGAAGAGAGGGAAAAGGAGAATCCTTGTGGGGTTTATGGCCACTCTCACAAATAGGGAGAAGGGGAAATTTGTGTAGACCAAATAAAAAATAAAAAAAAGACCAAATAGAAATTACTATAATGGAACTTTCTCTATAAAAAGAAACCAAGAAAGAGTAGAATGAAATTTGGGAATTTTAAGGAGGGGTGTAAAGCTAAATATGAGTTTGTGTTTTTGATTTTTATTTTTTTGTGGTTAATTTAGCTAGGTTAGGTGGCATTACCCTCATATAGCAGCCATCATCCATGCCCCTAATTTATTGGAATTTTATGTGAATAAACAATCTCAAAAACTGGTTTAAAAAGGGTTTGGCAAATGTTAAGAACTACACACATTGAATCATACTTATTTACTGCCACAACTAAGCTAAGGAAAAAGACATGAAAGCATTTAAATTCATAAATAGTATAAAGTAATCAATGTCTTCGTCACCGTCCATGATCATAAAAATTAAGCTTTCGATGATTATACGTTATAGTTTATTGGACATTGGATCGGACATTGGATCGAATCTATTAAAAACCGAACCAATTAAAAATCGATCCAATAGTTCTATACTTTATTGGACATTGGATCGGATCAAATTTTAAAAAACCGAAGATAACGGTTCAGTTATCGAATTTATACAAAACCGACAAAAATTGAACCAAAATCACCCTTACTAATATGACATAATTGTCATCGATGAGGACTTTGAAAACAAGATGAAAACATCAATGGCCAATTAATTCAAAGATGGCTGCTACACTGAAGAAGCATTATTTGGGGAAGAAAAAGATATTTCGGGAAAAATCGAAGCAATTGACACGAAAATGCAGAAAGAGTAATTACTTTACTCGATAATGTGAACTTATTTTTTTATGAAGAGGTATTTGTTTGGATTTACTAACTCCTTTTAAAACAAAAAAAAAAAATCCAAACGAATTTTTTTATAACCACTCAAAATTACACATCATTTTCAATATTCAAAATAACTTCTCAATTCTAACCACTCATTTTTAATCATTCATTAATAATGATTCAAAATAATTCTTCTTTTCTAACCACTTATTTCTAAGCATTCATTTCTAACTTTTCAAAAAATTTATTTTTTTAATTACTTAGAAATAAATGATCTAATTCCTCTACTTAAAAACTACATCCAAACAAGTTTTTAACTACAATTCTCAATTTCTAACTACTCAAAATAATTTCTCAAACCAACTCCTCATCCAAAAATGAGAAAAACATTCTAAAATAAACTAGATGTTAATAATAAGCTGTGTTGTAATGTTTCAAAACAAAAAACAATGGCTATAACAAAGCCTAAGCTATTATTGGGGTTTCCTGTTTTTTACTTTATTTAATTCAACAAAAGATTCAAACCCAAAAAAGTTGAGACTTTAATGAAAATTTAACCGGAATATATATATTACTATCCTTCATTCCCACTAGGAAAATTGCGTCATTTTTACTTTTCTGTAACCCGCAGTTCAGTTCTACATATATCAAATAATTCACATATGGAAAAAGGAAACAAAACTTGTAAATTAGATTACTACATACATTAGACATTAGACATTAGACATTAGACATTAGACATTAGCAAGTAAGCAATGATAAAGCTACAGCAATTTGCCAATGGCCTTTTGAACACGCGGGAATCTTCCACACCATCGACAGTATCCTGCAATTCAATTTCATATATTAATCAGCTTTCTGGAATATAAACAAAACAATAGATGCATTCTTCAAATAATAAGAAAAATGGTAAATTATAAATAGTCCCTATGGTTTAAAAAAAGTTAAGAGTTTAGTCCCTATGATTTGAAGATAGTTAGAATTTAGTCTCTATGATTTGATAAAATCTAATGATTTGTAATCATCGTGAATTATGGACATAAAAATTAGTTATTCGTGCGAACTTTTTGTCTAATCAGTCACTTAACTCATACTGCTATCAAAGACTATTTTTTAAATTTTATCAAACCATAGAGATTAAACTCTAGTTTTTAAAAACATAGCGACCAAATTATAACTTTCTTCGAATCATAGGAACTAATCTGGGACCAAACTTATAATTAACCCTAAAAAAATTACAAGGTCTCACGAAATGGAACTTAATTATAAAAATAAGAAAAACAAAACTTATATTGAACGATGATGTTAATTAACGCTATAAATAAAGGGGGCTTGTCATGTATAACAAAAATGGGTAAAAATTGCATTTATAGCACAAAACTGAAAATAATTGCACATACACCAAAAATGGAAAATTGGCCATTTAAAAAGACCAAAAAACCCAATTTCAATTCAATAACTTGTTATTTTATTTCAATTACGTAGCTGCTTGAGAGTAATCAACACTGTTAATTGATTGATTCAATCGAATAGAGGTGATGGAGCTCAATCACTTAATAACTGATTGAATACAATCAAATATTGTTGATTGAGTTCAATCACTCAAAATTTGGGTATAAACCAATTTTTAATAAAAATATGCTATAATTTTAAATGAGGTCCTAAAATTGGTATAAAATAAATTGCACCAACCTGCAGTGACAATCTCAAGAAGATCCAAATGTGTCATTTCCTCATCATTTGTGCTCTTCTGAAATCCAGAGATCTTATCATTAATAATCAAATTGGCTCCCAAACTATAAAAATTGAATCTAATAAGTTTGTGTTTGATTTTAAAAGTATCTAATAAATCTCTAACATATAAGATAGTTTATAAAATATACAAATCTATTTAATACAAAATTAATTTCATACCTACTAAAATATGTGATTTTTTAAAAATGTCAAGCAAGTCCATGAGTATTAGGTACAAGGACAAACAAGTATTTGAAAGTGTTATAATTTAACCTTAAACTTCTCTGACCTTAAACTTCTCTCAAGAGCATGACCCGTAACGTATGTAGGTAGAACTATGTTATTATTGTTAGGATCTCACAGATGTTCCACATTGGAAAGTGGGAGAGTCCAACATCAATATAAAAGAGACTATGGGTTACTCCCCTCATTACCAATTGGTTTTGAGGTGGAATCCCATAGTCTCTCTCATGGTATCAGAGCCCATAAAGCCCAAACGGGTATTCGGTCCAATAAAATGAAATTGAGATCCGATTCAAGATTGGTGAGCCCAAAAGAGGCACCATCTTGAGGGGGCATGTTAGGATCTCACAGATGTTCCACATTGGAAAGTGGGAGAGTCCAACATCAATATAAAAGAGACTATGGGTTACTCCCCTCATTACCAATTGGTTTTGAGGTGGAATCCCATAGTCTCTCTCAATTATTTACCATACCTGTTGAGACAAAGCGAGGATTCTCGAGAAGAGTCGGCACAACTTATCGAGAGATTTATCGGCAAAATTAGGATTGCTTAGAAGAGCATTCTCTGAGGTGTAATCAAATAGTAAGGCACATATGCTGGCGGCCATCATGATCACAGATGGGTCATTGGCATCCTCTACAACCATGATCAACACGTTTAAATTATAAAATAAAATAATAATAAAAAAAATAAATAAATAAATAAATAAAAAGGCAGCAGTTTCTTTATAAACTGAGGTGATACACATTTGTAAAATGTATTAAAGAAAATAGTCCGCAATTTCATAAAGATGGCCAACTGCATAATTGAAAGAATGTCGAAAGAATTATGGCTCAGATAGTCAAATTCAAATGACATCCTATAAAATTTTCTAACTAAGCATTGATAACCCATTTTCCGGTAAGTTGTTCGAGCCAGCTAACACGCATTTCGACTAAAGTTAAGGGATATACCGTAGAAAATGAATTCTTAAGTAGGTGGTCACTAATGGATTGAACTCATACAAGACCCTCTTGAGTCCTTGACTACTAAGTCACTCCAAGATGATTCAACCCTTGACCTCTATTACTTTTTATTGTTAAAGAAACTTCTAAATTTTTATTTTATATCCAAGATCAGTTTATCCGGACAATCAAATGACCCTACTATATTAGGTTGTCAATTAGGTGTTCACCATTTACCCTTTCGACCACTAAGCCAACTAATGATATGATTACTCAAGCCAATCAAGAAAATGACTCTCGTAGAAGAAAAAAAAAAGATATGATTAACTCGTAGAAAATTAATTAATTAGGATAAAAAATCTCATATATGAGAGGACTCAAATTAAGAAGCCACAAGAACATATCTTCAAACATGGGGCAATAATTCAACATGCAGGTGAAGCCAATAATTAAAGAAAAGATACCAGTTGAATTTGCAATTGCTTCCAAAAGGTGAACAAAAGACGATTCACCACATATAAGTCCAGCTAGCTCTTTCTAGAAAAGAATACGAGTATCTTGTTACGAAATTGGTAGGGCAGTAATGTATCAATAAACAAATTTTGATTTTGATATTTTTTTTTATATATAGATGACATGAGTACCTTCAGTAGCACATTCAAGATTGTATCACAAGCCAAGAAGATGGATCCATCATCATCAATCCAGCCGCCATGCTTGCGAATCAAATTTATAAGGCTTTTCACAACCTGCAGATCCAAATGCTCCATGATTAAAAACTCCAGCGAGTTTGCAAGGCCATTCATATACAAATTCGAGATTGCAATTACTTACAGCTGTAAGACCTCCAGAAGAAACCAAAGTTTTACATCCTTCAACATTCATTGTTATTTGACATAGCATGGGAAGCAAGAAGCATATAGAGTTGAAGGGGCTGTCGTTTATAATAAATCAAGAAAAAAAAATCAGATATTTCAGAAATGTGTAATGTACATATTTTCAGTAACGGTAGCTGGCGAACCTCTGTTCATCTTCCCCTTCAACAGAAAGCATATAGCCCAAGAGTTCATTCACTTTATCGGCCCATGCATCGGGTGTTTGTGCAAGATAGCTGGAATAAGAGAGAAAATAATGAACATATTTTGTACATTTTTCTGAAGTTATATCTACGTTCGAAGAATATGCAAACATCTATATTAATAGTTCAAATCTTCCATTCTATGCTTCTTACAAAATCGATATTCATAAAAAGTACCAATAAGGGGGAGTTTCTCTCTATTTTAAAAGAAAATGATGTTAAAAAAGGCATAATTGATAAATTGTTGAAACTATTCTCTATTATTACAAACAATAACAATAGCTCAACGACATAAGTGTGTATCCATGATTAAGAGATCATGGTTTGAATCCCCTACTCCAGTTGTTGAACGAGAAAAACTGTTCACGGTTGTTTGCAATTTTCAGAACTGTTTTAGGATTCGGCTAATCCTGTTGACTCTGCCCTCCCACAAAAGGATTTCAAACAAATTTATCTTACCTTCCAATAACCCGTAAAGATGCTAAAATGTCATCTCCTTTTCTTTGTCCATGCTCCTGAAGAATCATAAATCACCATCTTAAATATGGAACAGTAACACCATATCCTACTACTGCTATGAGATTCCCGTAATTACCTTTGCATCTTGTAAATATTCTAGCACAACTCCAATAGTCTCATTAAGCCCTCTAATCACGTTCATCAGAGTATTTTCATTAATAAGATCTCCTGCCAATAATTATCCAGTTCCAGTATTCAAGATATCGTTCTAGTACGAAAGAATTAAAAAGGACAATAACTCAGGCTCAACAATGCTTGATATATTGGCGAAACATTAACATTGGATCAAAACATCATAACAAGGATAAGTGATATGCCTCAGTGAAATTATTAAGAAAAGGGCTAAAATCAGTCATGCATATTCTGTACTTTATAATATACATCATCTTGCACACTACATGGACCATCCAAACAAGACTAGGCATGCCAAAAGGCAGTACAATATCAAATGGTTAATAATTCTACCATATGCACCCTCCTAGAAGGGTCACAGAAAAACTGTTATTTCAAATGCACATTATGCAACATGCTTCAACCTTCTTCCAATTTTAAGTAATTCTATTAAGATGAATTTAAATATGTTTGAAGCTTGTTTAAGATCCAAGTTGTGCAAAATCTTCCTTCACCCAAGAATAATCTAAAATAGAAAACTGTTAATTTTTAATCAAATACACAATGAAACAGTCCATTTATATAGATGGTTGGGTTAAGTTAAGTCGGAAATTGCCTTGATTTGTTTATACCCCTCAAGTAATCATCTAACTAACATTTATAGCCCCACGGCCCCCACAATTACTTAATTATCCAAGTGATTGCATCAAGTTGGCTAAATGGGGAAAAACTCTTAACCTACAGTTGAAAACATAGAGTTCGTGGCAAAAATGAAATTCAAAAACTAGCAGATACGTAACATCAAATTCGTTATGCACCTTGATCTTCATCAACATTTGATATTAACTTAATTATCTTTTCCACCAAAGAGAAGGCAGTCGCCACATTCCGCAGCTTTAAGATAATACTCTCCTTCAAGGAGGAATTCTGGGAAGCTTCATATTTCATATAGGCCAGTTCATTTAGCATCACAGCAATCTCAACTCTCGACTGCTCTAAGACAAGTATTAGGCATCTGAGATCAAAATGGAAGAGAAAAATGAAAAGCATATACAATAAGTTAGTGAAGCATCATTTCTGGTAGCAATCAATGATTACCTATCAGATGGAATAGAATCTCGAACATCGGGTAATTCTATTTTGCCTATCAGCCAAGCTTCTCCTAGAATAGATACCATAGACTCAGCCAAACTAAGAGCCTGAAGCTTTTCAGCAGTTGCTGCACATTGGACAGAAAAGCAATAGATTCAGTAAGTTAGGACCTCAAACATCTTCATGGGCTCTACAAGAATACCTACAGTAAAGAGAATGCACTTAAAAATTTAAAATGGCCTCTAATTTTTCACTGTTTCCATTTCAAAAGCAACCGAACATATAAATATCAATCGAAAGAAAATAAAATTTTACTATATAGATCTGAATACGTACAATTATCTAAAATAATCCAACCTAATTATTCTTTCAACTATCTTTCACATCTTCTCTTCTTTAAAGCCAACTCGCAAACCAATTTTCACCAGTCAATAACACCTTTCTTGTGCCTTCCACTCAAATAAACTTGTAGATAGTCATCACCAAATAATCAACACACACATGCCCAACACCCATAAAATTGACTACATGTCATATGCATTATAATCAAGCAAAGTTGAAGATAAGTAATATGCCATTTCCCAACCAAAAAAAATATATAGCTACGTGTTCATGCAATAAAAGGTGGAGAGAGTCATGCTTGACATGGAAGAAAATGCAGCACATGATACCTGTGCGGTTATGAAGAACAGCTGAAACTCCATCACGCATATGTTTTGACCAAACTTTGGAGGGCACTAGACGAAGGGCATCATAAAGTGGCTTCTGAAACATATAGCACATCAACCAAACAATATCAATCTGAGATTAGACAGAACCAACAACTAACATGACTGAAAAATCTGCAAGTAATGAAAGATGATTAAAACTAAAAAAGAATGTATTATGAAAGGTTTTTGTTTCCTGCAGAAAGAAAATATGTCTAACTGGATAAATCAACCCCCAAGTGATGCATATAATCAAGGCTATGCAATATGCAGTTTATTAAAGGGAAAGCACATCCCAACACTCTCAAGAAACTACTTAAGTAAGTAATCTTTCCTATTGGCACCATTAATTTCATACCGAATTAGAGGACAGGATGGCAGAAAGCAGGTGAAGTGCTTCGAACTTCATAGCATCATGGGACACTCCAAATTGCCTCGCAATAGCAACAACCTGATTTGATATTGTATTTACTCAGTGTTGATAGAAAGTAGAAAAACTGGCCTCCCTATAAGATTATGGGGTGGAAAAAGAACCAAGACAATTCAGTTGTCTAACAGATAATGAATGAAACAAGCATATAAAATGTAAACTCACAATATCTGCTAGTTCAGGCAAACAGTCGGCGATAATGTCTTCCAGGGGAATCTTACTGATGATCAATTGAACAAGTTGCATTGAAATCTTCATCAGATGAGAACCTACACACAAAAGCCTATACTGCTCAGATATCCTTTGACCTCCATAATTTGAAAACATAGCATTATTTCAATCACTTAACACATTTTCCTTCCTACAAATGATCCAAAAAACTAGATTCACAATTTAGAAATGGACCAAGTAAAAAATTTGCATTGGGGATCCTTGCTAATTCTTCAGGAGATAATTGAGGGATATAGGGACTACATGCAAAGATTCAAGTAAGCACCCCACAAAATGGTTATGGGTGAAATTCAAAAAACAAATAAGAAACATTACCATCTGGGAGTGTTGACATCCAAGAAGCCAAAGTTTTCAGGCTTCCAGATTTATATAGAACCATGACTCCAGCATTGGAAGTAGCAGATACCAGATATAGAAATTCAAAACAGTCCTCCAAAACGGAAGATCCTAACCTTGCATAAAAAATAAAACAAACATCGATCAGAGAAACCAGTCCAAAAAAAAAAAAAGCATAATGTACATAGCTATCTGGAAAATCTTGTCATGATGTAATCAATTACTTCTTAATCCTAAGAACTTAAATCCCCAGCGCACAAGTAAATTCATAATTGATTTAGGATAGTGAGGTAAATCTCTGAACATCAAATCTTAAGCCCTGCTTTATGATCTATTTAATACATTTCCTCAAATAGAACAAAAATAATCAAAGAACTAAGAAGGATAACTCATCGTTCTAGTTCTCATCAATAATCTTTGAGAAGAAAATGTAGAAATGAAGCGAAGAAAAAGTTTACGGATAGCAGACGCACTGGTTGGATAGGGTTTCCAGTATCAGTGGAATCTTTGAGACCATATCTTCTGAAGCAGCAATCTCACGAACATGACAAAACGCAGCCAGAATCCTAACTGAAAGATGCAAATACGCATCACGATTCTCCTCTCCAGGTTTACTAATAGTTCCTTTACCCATACCTATAAATTTTAAATGCCATATTCAGAACATACACATCACAATTAAACATATACATCTCATACTAATCAAGAACAACCAGCAAGTTAACATTGATCACGAAGTGTTAAAGAACATACCAGTCCTTAGAAGTCGATCAAGAAACTTTGCTTCAACAGCATTGTAAACTCTAGTAAGCGAGGTGTGATCATCCACCTTGCAAATTTTAGTAACTAAGAACAGTCCAGCGAGACGTTGCTCATCCTTCTCTCCCTTTAAGAGCTTCAAGCAATCTTCTATGGATAACAATGGAGTTTGCTCCTGTTGTGACTCCTACAAAAACGAAAAACAAGAACAATTATGCGTACAGTGAGAATTATAAGAAATGCACGTGAAAAAAAGAAAGAAAAATACTCACCATGAAAGCGGAGAGAGCTCAAGAAACTGGAGAATGAACTTGAAAATTCGATTACAGAAGATGATTTAGGTGGCTTCTCAGAATACTCGGTAAGAACTCTCTAACAAGGGTACAATGCACAAGGTTAGAATCTAATATGCTATGTTTCTCAAAAAAAAAAAAATCTAATTTGCTAGCACATACATATCATAGCTCAACTCAACATAACTCAACTCAACTTAGCTCAATTCAACACAACTCAATTCATCATGATTCATAACTTAACTCAGCATAGCTCTTTAATTGGTCATGAAATTCGCTACATGACTCCCTTGTGAAGCCCTTAAGACACTCACCTAAACATAAGATTACGATAGGTTATGAAGTTTGTTACATAACTATCTAGCTCAAACACAACTGGTTATGAAGTCTATACATAACTCTTTAACTCAATCAACTTTTCACTATTGGTGTACTGACGACACCGGTCTAGGTGAGCCATCTACCTGACACTCAGTGCGTGTACGCATACACCGCATGAAAACCAGTCAGGTGTAGGCCTACACAAGCCGACATGGTCTAGGTCCACATGCCTATCTCAACAAGGAATGGTCTAGGTCCAGCGATCCGAGTCAGCCTGCTCACACCTATCGCCCTAAGCTAAAATCCTCTTATAGTAGGCGTACACTATGATCAAGGCCCGTCTAAAAGGGCTACAAACTAGGCATTGTCAAGGACAACATGTTACATCACATCCCCGAGTCCCCGACTATCGGGGGCGGGAATAAATTGCTCAACGGTCCCGACCAATGAGTTCAACAATACGTTGTGTCATCTACAACCTCTAGTTGATGACTACTAATTATTCTAAACTCAAGAGTAACCTATTAGCTCAGTCCTAACAGATCACCAAACACGTTAGCATACTCGGACCCCATAATCCCAGCATGCTTCAACAGAAGCAATATAATAAAATCACATACAAAATGCACCCCGAGACCCCATAATCCCAAGGTACTACGCATACAAAACATAATTAATAATTAAAGCAACACACAAGTGGCACCTAGGGACCCCATAATCCCAATGCACCATTTAATGCAGAATGGCAAGGAATCAGACACAATATATACCATCAGCATACAACCTAGTCAAGCAAACAAGCACATCGCTCAAAAACACTCATTAATACATATGTGCAAGGTCTACACAGTGAGAAAGTTCTTACCTAATTCCAGAATACAGAACACTCCTTCGAACCCAACCGTTATCTCGGCACTAGTCAAGAACCTAACAAAGAACCCTTAATTAAAACCATGAATAATGCGAATAAAACCCACAGCTCGGGACGAAGAATTTACCCAAAATCGAAACGAATGCGGCTGCCCGGCACTTGGCGAAGCACGAAACCAAAAGGAACTACAACAGCGAAGAATAACACCTCAACCTATTAAGGAACCACTAGTAAGATCTCGGAGTGAAAATGCCAACTAACAATTAACCATAGTGTTACCAATGCCACCCAAAATCCAGCGGCAGCAAAAATAGGGCTTACCCAACAAATACGAGCAGCTCGAACGCCACACGAGTGGCTGTGCGGCCCAACGAAACGCGCGCGCACCTGGGCGGAGACACTGGCGGCGAAGCGAGCAGACGCGGGGCTGGTCTGCGCGCGGCCGGGCTGGGGCTTGGTGAAGGAGAAGGAGAAAAGCTAGAACTCTCTTTTTCCTTATTGCTTTTCTTCTTCTTTTTTTTTCTTCCTTTATTCAATGGGCTTCTCTCGTTTAAAAATCCAACCATTTCCCTTTTCTTTTATTTTTTTTCTTTTCTTTATTTAACAAAACAACACTCAAACCCTTTTACTTTTTTTTTTTTTTTTAATACATATCGGAGAAATGAGGACAAATATCAATTCTCGGGATCGAACATGTGACAATGGTGTTGAACTAGTTTACATCCAAACAATGAAATCATTACGTGAGTGACTCATTTGGTCACTTAACCCTTTTTCATTAAATTTCTTTTCACATTTTCAAACAATCAATTTCTATGAGAGCCTTACTCCTAAAATTAGGGGTGATCTCGGTTCGGTTTTTGTCGGTTTTATATGAATACGACAACGAACCGATATCTTCGGTTTTAGAAAAATTGATCCGATCCAATATCCAATAAAACATAAAATCATTGGATCGGTTTTTAATTGGTTCGGTTTTCAATAGATGCAATCCAATGTCCGAACCAATGTCCAATAAAATATGATCATCGCAAGCTTAACTTTTATAAAATTAGGCAGTGAAGTTAATTTATATGTTAGTGTGATTTTTCTTAAGAATAAAGTAGCATTGAAATATTTTTAAGTCATTAAATTAAAAACTTTCAAAACTACAGAATGTTTGTCACTTTCTTCCTATTTTCAAATGCCAAGCAATAAAAAAAATCATAAAAAGTATACCAAACCGAAGATTAGTGTCTAAATTAATTAGTAGCATTTATCTCATTTATCTTTCTCAACATCCAAACAAAAGTGAAACTAAAAAAATCAACTCTTTTTCTCTAACCCTTCATTTTGGTTAGAGGCAACCAAAATAATCACATCCTAAAACAATAGAAAGATGAAACAAATTGAAATTCACTGAGTTGTAATTTTATGGATTAATAAAAAAATGAAAGGAAAGGCAAATCTCACAGAGTTTAGTTTGATGGATTGATAAAAAAAAAAAAAAAAAAGGGAAGGCAAAAGACAAAGAATAACATTAAACAAACTTAAATTATTTTATTCTAATTTCTAGTTTCTAGTTTCTCAACTTTTTCCTTTGCTGGCATTTGTTCAACACCATCATATATGACTTTAACGCTCCTAAATCCCAATTAACCTTATTTCCAAGTATGATTGTTCCTCTTCCATCGATATTTAAACCCAAAAAAATAACATTCTTGCTTCATCTCGTTCCTCTATTTTGACTTTTAAAGTTCCACCAACCCTAGCTTCATCTCGCAACCTTCCTCACCTCGAACTTCCTCATCACTCCCATTCTTGCAGGCTCAACTCAATCTCAAAATCCCCCAATTTTTTAAAACTTAGGACGAGTCCTTCATTATCAATTTTTACAAAACAAAAAATTAACAAAACACCTTAATTTAGCCCGTGGATTGACAAACAACCATGAAAATCAAGAAGTAGCAGCGAAAAAAGCAAAGAAGATCGAAGATAGAAAGCAAAGAAGAGCGAAGGGATAAAAAGAAAAGAAGATCAAAGAGATGAAAGGAAAAAGAAGATCGAAGAGAAAGCCGACCTTCAAATTGGTAATACTTGGCTGAAGAGCCGACCAATTCCTTGGAATCGATTGATGAGAGAATATAAGCGGCGAGAGAAGTAAGGAAGACAGAACCCATGTTTAGATTGAGTTAGGGTTTCATTAGTTATTTATAGGTCGGTTCGGTTCGGTTTTGTATTGGTTTTTCATACATAAATCGAACCAAACCATTAAATCTTCGGTTTTCTGCAATTTAAACCGATTGATCCAATGTAGAAAAACGGAACCGAACCATTGGATCGGTTCGGTTCGGTTCGGTTCAGTCGATTTTTAGATCTTTTTTTCACCCCTACCTAAAATTATAAAACACCAACAATAACTAATATTTGCAAAATAGTCCTTAGGAGTAAAATTACCAAGATACCTCTAAAACCAAACTAAAGGGTCAAACTAAATTTACAAAACATTACAACATTTTCTTCTTATATGACTTTCGTCCTTGAAAATCCTAGGACTGAAACAATGTTGGATAACGAGAACGCTAAATCATCTTCACGCTCCCTAAAGCTAATCAAACAAATTATCTATGCGACGCAAAGAATATCTATTTTTTATTGTAACTTTGTTCAGCTCTCTATAATTGATGCAAAAGCGCATCGATCCATCCTTCTTCTGTACAAATAACACTAGTGCTCCCCAAGGAGACACACTAGGAATAATGAAACCCTTGTCCATCAACTCTGGCAACTGAAAATTAAATTATTTAAACTCAGCCAACGCCAACCGGTACGGAGCTTTCGAGATAGGGAGAGTCCCTGGCTCGAGCTCAATAGTAAAATGAATCATCCTCGGTGGTGGTAAGCATGGCAACTCCTTAGCCTAGCAACTCATGCAGCTAATTTAGTTTATAATGCAACTAGAAAACACACAGAACGATATGAAAAACATCATACTGAAATTTTATTAATCAAATGCAAAATGAGTTTTTAAAAGATGACTAAGAAAATAAAATAAATGTGCAAACTTTTTCGTGTTCCACACAAGTAAATCTCTGTGTTTATCCTTTTTTAAACTTTTTAAAAAATGATTTTGAATCTTTCCTTATTTGCACGTAGCTACATCACCAGAAACATATTTCCTTTGATTGATTTCAAGAATCTCGTCTTTGCTAAATAAGGTATGAATCTCATGATTGTCGCAGTTTGTCTCATCTGCGGTTTGATAGTTGACATTCGCTCCTTGATTCTTTCCTTAGTTGATTGATTGAGGCTTTTGACATCTAACCTGATCTGTTGCTACCACATTGCTTTTTTCGCATTTGCTTTGAATCTGTTTTTTTTTCCAACTCATCCATTCCGCACTACTTTACAGCAATCTCTCTTTTCCATCGCATTCCCTTAATGTTTACTCCACATACGTTTTTTCAGCAAAATTCAATTATTAGCGCGCAACCACTCTTTATCACTCATTCAGACTAAAAATAAGCAATTTTTGCATTATAATTCAAATTCCTTCATTTCTTCCCATAATGCGTGAACATTAGTCTTTTTCACCCTTTATTCATTATATTCACCTTTTTCTCGCATAAGATTTTCATAAATAAAACACAACAATGAATCCAAAGTACTCTAAATATTGACTTTATTTTAGAGTCATCAACGGATCATGGTCATAGTGTACGCATGCTATGTGAGGGTCTTAGCTTAGGGCGATAAGTGTGAACATGCTGACTCGAATCGTTGGTGATGGCCTCCAGGATTGTGACTCAGTGGACACCTTTCAGTGTTAAGTTAGGCATGTGGACCTGGACCATGTCAGCTTGTGTAGACCTACACCTGACTTGTTTGCAACAGTTATTGACTTACTGAGTATTCTTTTATACTCACCCTTATTATGGTTTTACACCAGGTAACCAGGGACATTATCGAGACGGTTAGTTGGGAGATGTTGAAGTGATCATAGGTGAAGTTTACCGCATTAGTTAATTAGTTGATAGGATGGTTGTTGACTTCATTTTTTCATTGTTGACATGTTAGCATAGAACTCATGTTATTTATGTTTTAAGTATTAGTTAATTGTTGGGCATGAATGTCTCTTCCTTGTTATTTCATTTATTTATTTAAATTATTTTGTTTTGAACACCTTGACCAACGGATCATTATTTATTATTTCGAAATTTATTTTAAGTTTGAAATTTTAAAATTGCATGTTTGTAACCATTTTGAGTCTACACGACGTGGAAACCGTAGTTTAAAATTATGGGTTCTTACATTTTCGCTGATTTTCTCTAAAATTTCTTGTTGAGGATATGACGACTGAGCAAGCGTAGTTTAAAACTGGATGTTTCGAGAGAGCTTCCGCCTCCGATTCAGAAGCCTGGGAACTTGAACATTGTTGTAGGCCCAGTTATTTTGGGTCGATCCATCATGCGGTTTCATGATTTGTTGGGCCGACTGAGAGATCTAGGATTTTATCAGGGTATAATTGAATTTTTTTTATATTTTCATTTATTTTATTTGTAGTTCAATGATAATATTTGTGATTGAACCTACGACCAACAAGAGCATTAGACATTATGTAACTTTTCTTTTCAGTACAATAATGTGAAGATATGATATAATATCTTTTATTATTAATGTATTTTAGATATTAGGTCAAATATTCTAGAAGGTTCCTATTGTATTTAATTTATTCTTTTATTCATATATTCCTTATTATATAAAGGGTATGAGGTGTGTATAAAATAATCAATCAAATACATAGTATTTTTCCAATTGCTTGTAGACCTTTTCTTGGTATCAGAGCTTCATCATGGCTAACGCCTTTTCAAACCCTAAATTTGGTACCCCACCATTGAACGAACTCCTAGGTCACATGACCACCATTAAATTAGATAGGTCGAATTTTTTATTGTGGCAAAACCTAGCCCTACCTATTTTAAGAGCCTATAGGTTAATTGGGCATTAGATAGGTCGAATTTTTTACCCACAGCTGCAGGTTTATTTACACCCACAGCCGCATGTGGGAGTGTGCAGGCGTCAGGACTGACGCAATTAAATCAAGCCAGCGCAGGCGGCGCTGGCAGTGGAGCGCTTGGGAGTAGCGCTGTGGAAGGACTGGTCGCCGACAGTAGAGGCAGACATGCAAAAGCGTCAGGCGGCGCAGATGGTGCAGGAGGAGTCGGCTCGGTAAGCGGCTTGGTCAGCGCGTCAGCATCAGCGTCAGGCGGTGTCAGTGCGTCAGGGGTCACGTCAGCATCAGGCGTGGGCCTCACAGGTCAATTTTCTCAATTTTCTCCATTTTCTCAAAATATGGCTGAAAATCAAAATTTTACAGCAAGTGCAATATCAATGAATGAAGGTTTAGGTGTTTTTTCTTCTTTTTCCTATGATGCACATGATGTTTGGGTCACTGTAGACCAATTATTATTAGGCTGGCTTTATAACTCAATGACCCAACAAGTAGCTACCCAAGTGATGGGGTGTAAAATTGCTCATGAACTTTTGACTGCTATCCAAGGTCTCTTTGGTGCACAATCTCGAGCAGATGAGGATTATCTTCGACAAAGTTTCCAACAGTGTCGAAAAGGGTCTTAGAAAATGGCTGGATAATTAAGTACCATGAAGTCACATGCTGATAAGTTAGAACTTGCTGGTAGCCCAGTTTCTACTCGTTCATTGATCTCCCAAGTCTTGTTGGGTCTAGTTGAAGAATATAATGTTGTAATAGCAAATGCACAAGGACGAGCTGATCTCACCTGGTATGGGTTGCAGACTGATCTTCTAATGTTTGAGAAGCGGATTGAGCAGCAGAGTTCTCACAAAACAACATCTTTTAATCAGCCAATTTCTGTCAATATGGCTAATACACGAGGGAATATGACGCAATGGTCCAAATCACAAAATTCTACTCCAAATTCCTAATCAGGTGGTCGTGGGCATTCATCTCACAGGGGTGGACGTGGCCGTGGTCGGGGTCGTGGGAATAGCCTGAACCGCAGTAATACTATGTGTTATGTATGTGGCCAACTAGGTCACACTGCTAACGTTTGTCATGACAGGTGTCTTCCGAATCAACAGCGAGGTGGACCACAGTCCAATGGAGAGTTTCATTCAAGACCTCCTCAAATCTACAACGGTCACCAAGATCAGTCTCGTGGATGGGGGTCTCACTATCCGCAGGTTTTTCAAGGTCAACATAATTCTAATCCTTTTGTTGCACATCCTGACACTATAGTTGATCCAAACTGGTACATGGATAGTGGGGCATCCAATCATGTCACATCTGACTACAACAACATGACTTCTCCTGCTGAATATGGAGGTAATGAAACTGTGATTGTTGGTAGTGGAGAAAATTTATTTATTACACATATTGGTTCCTCTTACCTGCCAACTAATTCTGGGGTCTTAAAACTTGAAAATGTGTTGTGTGTGCCCAAGATTGCTAAGAATTTGATCAGTGTTTCTAAACTTGCTCAAGATAGTAATGTTGTTTTGGAATTTCATGGTACCTGTTTTTTTGTGAAGGATCCTCATACGGGCAATATAATGTTGAAAGCGGTACTTCAAGATGGACTATATAAAGTTGAACCTGGTAGAGGCACTGCTTTGCTGCACAATAATTCTGAGTCGTCAGTCAAGTTAGGAAATAGTCCGTTAGTTTGTTATGCTGCTGTTTTTCCTGCAATTAACTCTGTTGTTTCTAAAACTGTTTGGCATCAACGCTTAGAGCATCCGTCCCATAAAACTTTGCAAAGTTTAGTTCAGTTTTTTAATTTACCAGTTTCAATTAATGATCAAAGTAGTTTTTGTGAAGCTTGTAAGTTTGGAAAGATGCATGCTCAACCTTTTCCCCTTTCTGACTCCCATGCATGTCATATGTTTGCCTTGGTTCACACTGATTTATGGGGACCAGCTCCGGTTGCGTCCTCTGATGGATATCGATATTATGTACATTTTTTAGATGATTATAGTAGGTTTGTATGGATATACCCCTTGAAACTGAAAAGTGATACACTGAATGCATTTCGCCATTTCCTGTCTATGGTAAAGACTCAATTTGGGTGCTCTATCAAAACTCTTCAGGCTGATAATGGTGGAGAATATCATCGGGTCCATATGATGTGTGCGGAGGAGGGGATTCGTTCTTGGTTTTCGTGCCCCTACACTTCTGCTCAAAATGGTCGGGACGAGAGAAAACATCGTCATATTGTCGAAACCGGGTTGACTCTTTTGGCACAAACATCTATGCCTCTTTGTTTTTGGTGGGAAGCCTTTCTTAGTGCCACGTTTCTGATCAATGGAATGCCTACTCATGTGCTTGATGGCAAATCTCCAGTTGAATTGGTCACAGGGCGCCAGTTGAATTTTCAAGCACTTAGGGTTTTCGGGTGTGCTTGCTATCCATATCTTCGACCCTTTCAGTCATAGAAGTTTCAGCTTCACACAGAACGATGTGTTTACTTAGGACCCAGTCCTGCTCACAAAGGCCATAAATGTTTGAGCCCATCTGGGAAGGTGATTATTTCTCGACATGTCTCATTTTATGAAAGACATTTTCCTTTCTCCACAGGTTTCTCGTTAGCACAAGAATCTTCTGATGTTGCTCTTGGTCTCTCACCCGATCAATGGTTCGGGTCCTTTCCTGCTGCTGTTTTTCCTCATGTGACTATCCACTCCTCATCTCCCGTCTCTGCCCTGCAGAGTGACCAAATTGATTCTCCTGAGCCTGGTCTGTCATCAAGTCATGCTCCATTATCAGTTCCCAACCCATCTTCTCCTCCACCAGTTATGCCTTTGCCTACTTCCGTGACTACTCAGTTGGCTCCATGTTCCCATGTGCCACGTGATGATGCTTCACTAGGAGTGTCTCCCGAAGCTCCCAGACCCCCTCCGCTTGTTGCTCCCAATCATCCGATGGTTACTCGTTCCAAAATGGGATTTTTAAGCCCAAAGTCTGGGTTTCTACTACTAAACTTGCTATATCCTATTGGGAAGACAAAGAACCTACTCGTGTTACTGATGCTCTCAAGACTCCTGTGTAGAAAAATGCAATGGACCAGGAATTTCATGCTCTTCTTCAGAATGACACATAGTGTTTAATTCCGCATGAGCCGTCTCAGAATGTTATTGGTTGTAAGTGGGTCTTCAGAATTAAGAGATGTCTTGATGGGTTTATTCAATGGTATAAAGCACGCCTTGGTGCTAAGGGGTTTCATCAGAATCCTGGCATCGATTATTTTGATACTTTCAGCCCTGTAGTCAAACCCTCTACTATTCGTGTCGTGCTGATTCTTGCGTTATCTAAGAATTGGCTTGTCAAGCACCTGAACTTCAACAATGCTTTCTTGAACGGGACCCTTGATGAAGACGTTTATATGGAACAACCCCCAGGATATAAAGATTTTTTGTTTCCGGGTTATGTATGTAAGCTTAAGAAGGCTTTGTATGGTCTCAAACAGACTTCACGCGCGTGGAATAATGCACTCAAGTCTGTTTTACTCTCGTTTAGCTTTGTTCATAGTCAATCTGACTCTTCGCTCTTCATCTACAATCATGGTCTGGTTACGACCTTTTTGCTTGTGTATGTCGATGATGTTATTCTTACGGGAAATAACCACAGCTTCATCACCACCTTGGTGTCCTCTCTGAATAAGCAGTTTTCTCTCAATGATCTTGGTCCGCTTAGTTATTTTCTAGCGATTCAAGTTTCCAACCTACAGTCGGGCATGCTCCTCACTCAGAAAAAATATATTGATGATCTGTTGCTTAAATTAAATATGTCCAATGCCAAACCGACTCCATCACCGTCTGTCACTGGAAAGGTTTTATGTTTGACTAAGGACAAGCCACTTGATGACCTGTTTTTCTATCGAAGTATTGTTGGTGCTTTACAATATCTCACCAACACTCGTCCAGACATTGCTTATATTGTGAATAACCTAAGTCAGTTCCTGAAGTGCCCAACTGATTGTCACTGGCAGGCTGTCAAACGCGTTCTCCGTTATTTATCAGGTGCTAGACATTTGGGACTGCTGATACCGATCCAAAAGAGCGGTTTTTAGCCCTGAAATAAGGTGTTTTTAAGCGTATTTTTAGAGCATATCATTCATATTAGAAGCCTAGATCACCTTAGAGCAGTCAAATATACTCAAAATGCAAAGCAT
>JBBMEF010000023.1:644824-658566 GCA_037832685.1 Sicyos baderoa
GAAATAAGTTCATTTCAAACTTGCTCTTGCTTAACATGGTGGATTATTTTCATATTCTTGGTCTTCAATAACAATGATTGCAATTGCTTCAGGCATTAGATCTCCAGATGACCAAGGCAACCAATTACATTGCCCCTTTTTTAAGCGGGCTCTCAAAAGGTAATAACTAAGGCCCCGTTTGATAACTATTTAGTTTTGTGTTTTTGAAATTTAAGCCTATTCTTACTCGAATTTTCTACAATGTGTTCTACCCTTTGTGGGGAGAGTGGTTGGCTTGCTTGGTTTGACGGCCATCTCCATCCGTGGACCATCTATTATCCTTGAATTCTTCCAGAATCTAATGATGTATTACTTAAAATAAAGTTATCCTCCACTCAAGGGGTGGCGCAGTGGTTAAAGACTTAGACTTTGAGGGTATGCTCCCCTCAAGGTCTCTTGTTCGAGACTCACTTGTGAAACTACTCTTTCGTTGTCTCCAGTACCTGACCTAGGGACAGGCGTGGTTACCTTTTTTCAAAAGAAAAAGATACATTTATCTTTCTCATGAAAGTTTTTAATATACATTCATGAACAGATCATCTTCTAAAACAAAGTGGTGTGGGCTTTCCTTCATTGTAAATTTACATGTATGATTTGCCTTTAAATAAATAATTGCTTTGTATAATTATCTACAGGCCCATAAAATAATTTGCTTTTGGTTCTCTCTTTTGGCTTCAGTGATTCGTTCCATTCGAAGGCGTCATTTTGAGCAAATAAAAGTAGCAGTTCCTGTTGTTCTCAATGCACTTAAAGCTGTGGATTTTGAAACAAGTGATGGGGATGTGCACTGTGACACTTCATATAGCAGCGCGATGGACATTGCCAGTTCCATCCAGTCAGTTTGTGAAAAGTTGGTATGTGCTACTTTGATGTGATATACTTCTTTCTTTCAAGGATTTTCCTGATGTTTTTGATATTATCAACCATTCCTGAGGATCTTCTAATTTATGGTGCAGGATGGCGAAGTAAAAGAAAAGATGTGCTCTCTGCTTGCCCTTTATGTGATGCAAATCATGGTATGCTGTCTATTCAAATGAAATTTTGCAGCCGTAAAGTCGTGCTTTCTTACCGAGTTGCTGGGTATCTGCTGGAATACCCCCCCCCCCCTTATATAATTTTGTGTATTCAGAGTTGGGGTGTCAAATTATAATGCAGGCTCTCTTTTCAGTCAGCATGAGTCATGAAGTTTCAAGCTGTTTTCCTTTTGTCT
Organism: Sicyos baderoa; assembly: GCA_037832685.1. Classification (NCBI taxonomy): domain Eukaryota; kingdom Viridiplantae; phylum Streptophyta; class Magnoliopsida; order Cucurbitales; family Cucurbitaceae; genus Sicyos; species Sicyos baderoa. The sequence goes on from JBBMEF010000023.1 coordinate 646,074, forward strand.
CAAAGTTGTCGCGCTTTCTTCCATTCTGTGGATTGTCATATGCTGGTCTTATCAATGGAACAGATATTGACAAAATTTCTATCATCATTGTAGGTAAGCCCTGTTGCTTTTCCTAATCAAGCTTGTACTTTTTTCCCCCTTTAGTCCACTCATCATTACTTGTTCATCTTTTGTACTTCAGAGGATGAAGATGATTATACTGCTTGTTTTTCCTACATCAAGCATGGTGCATGTCTTTCAGGTTTGTGTTCATTAGTTTCAAAGAATTCATGTATGCTTAATTGATAGGTTTTAAATCGTTGCCGACAAGAGCAGTAGCTTAACAGCATCAACAATGACCAAGAAGTCATGAGTTCAAATCCCTCAGCTCCAAATTGTTGTAGTCTAAAAAACAAATCGTTGCCTTCTTATTTGTTCCCACTATTCATGCAGTTCTTTGGGGTTATATTTCGGAAGAGGTTGCTCAGGCTGCAGAAGAAAAAATCAGTGCTCTTAAAGATAAACTAACTACCAAACAAACTGAAAGATGGCAAGCTATAGGCATGTTCAGGCACATACTCACTTTTGCTGGTCTGTCTTGGAAACTAAAGAAACATGCTATTGACTTCTTGCTTTGCATTTATGGCTCTGAAATTTTTGAAGATAAACATAATGAATACGTATCGTATATGCCGAGTTTATTCGCTTCTTTGCAGGTAGTATCTCGTGTTCTTCAGATCCCATATATGGAGAATCTAATCTTTTTATTTTAAATTGCTGAATATAACTCTTCTTTGTTGGTCAAGTTACATTTCAGGCTGTTCAGATAATTATGATGTATGCACCGGATACAATACTAAGGAAGAATGCGTTTGATTTGTTAAAAAAGGTGAGTTTCTTATATCTGCTGTCTCTCAAGGCAAAGTTCAACAGTTTATTGTTTTTTGCACAATGTAATTTTTCTTTGATGATATCAACTGACTTACGTCGAGTTCCGTAACCAGTTACTTGCTGATATTCCATATTCCGAAAGGTTCGACATGTTAAGAGCCCTGATTGTGAATAGTGACTCTCCCTCTATGGTAAACCTGATCTAGCCAACCTCTTTCAATTAAATGTTGTAATACTCATCCAGGTTCTAGCAACATCTCTGACCTTATGGTTCAAACTTTAAATAGGTTGCACTCCTTTTAGGTCTTGTCAAAGGAGAAATGCACGCAGAACTTTGCCGAAAAAGAGTTTTGAGCGACGTTCAGCAAGTCGGTATGGAGGCACGCCCGAAACCATCATTTTGGACTGCAAGTATCCTAGAATTGGTGGAGCAGGTGTTGAGACCTCCAAAAGGGGGCCCTCCAGAGCTTCCAGAACAGAGTGATGCGGTATAATAGACAACTATATAACATAACTTTCTTGTCCTTTCATATTCTACCTCCCTGTAATTTATTATCGTTTTTACGAGTCTTGCCTTTGATTGTTAGTTCTTACCATCTTCAAGCACATCGATATCGTACATCTCAATCACAAATACAACTGTTTAAATCTGAGTTTTAATGGGAAGTGGTGTTCATATGCTTAGGGACCAAGGTACACAATGCAAAATAAAGCATGGAAAAAATACATATGTTCTTTGAGCCAATATATAAGAAATACGAGCTTAGTTTTGGGTTCTGGGCTAAATATTACGAACAAATAGTTCGTCTTTCTTAATCTCCGTAGTCCGTTCTATGATATATCCGGTTGACATTTTGTCGTATTACAGGTTCTTTCGGCTCTCAATCTATACAGATATGTGCTGATAACAGAGGCAACAGGTACCGCTGCTGAATGATAATATTTGTGTCATTTGGTTATATATAACATTTTCCATAAAAGTTGCTGCTAAATTATTTAGTTGTCATTTGGCATGTACTTTGCATCTTATCTGAGCCATGCAAAGGGCTGGTCAAGCTGAGACTGCTTGAACATATGGATTCTTAGTATGTTTATTGATGTTGAATTATCATCAAAATTCATGGAACAGGAAACACAAACTATACTGGAGTGTTGTTGAAGAGTAATTTGCAGAAGTCCTATAATGAGTGGCTTCTACCTCTCCGAACCCTTGTGACGGGCATGATGTCGGAGAACAAAACCGACACCGACGACTACGATCAGATTGCAGTCGACATGGAGTGTGCCTTAAACCCAGTAGAGTTTGTTTTATATAGATGCATTGAGCTCGTTGAAGAGAAGTTGAGATGAATCTTTGGTGACCAAAAGTCTTCATTTCTACACAGATTGAAGTTAAATGATTACTTGTTAAATTACATGTTTAATAGTTTTTTTTTAGATTTATTCAGTTTAGCCTCTTTTTTTAATCCAACATCAAGGAATTCAAACTTAGGATCTTCTGGTGAATCGGTGATGAGCACTCATGCGGATAGAACTAAATGTGAACTCTCAATTTTGTGTCTAAGTAATTAATTTATTCGATGTAGTTTTTTTTTTTTTTTGAAGAATTTATTCGATGTAGTTGAAATGGTATATTTAATGAAATTCTTTAATTTCAATTTCTCGAGTAGATATGTGAATTTTACAAAATTTCAGTCTAAATTTATAATTTTGATATATTAAGAACCAAATAGATACCCTAAACCCTCTCATATTGTGCCTCTTTTATATTTATTAATATTTGTAAATTATGACTATCTACCCCTATTATATTTTATTGTCAAAAAAACCCATGCAAAATTAATTTTTAGATGCATACACCATGTAACGTACACTTTTTTTTTTTTTAATTTAGTACAAATTAGGGAAAGAAAGATTATAAATATCGATTTCAAGAATCGAACTCATGACTATGGTGTTGAATTGGATTTCTACGAAATAATGAAATCATTAGATCATTGACTCTATCAAGTCGAGTAATACTGTGATACTGAAGTTATTAGTAGAATTGAAAAAAAGTAATAATAATATATATTATAAATTAAAAAAAAAAAAAAAAAAAAAAAAAAAAAAACTCGCATTTAGATACTTTGTCACTTTTGGGTCAACATCAACATCAGAAGAGAGGGGTGTGGTAAAGTAGAAATGGACTATAACAAAAGTGAAGACAAACAAATTCAGTGACTATGTACCTATAAAGTAAAGGCTACAACGAATGGAATCAAACCTAACACAATTCTAGACTGATTCAACAATTGGTTAATTAAACCAAAAAAATAATGTTGTAGAACCTAGCAATTAACAAATGTTAAAACCAAAATATTATAACACAGTCTCTTCTTGGGCCTTCTTCTCCTAGATAGCAAACTTTTTTGCCATCACCAAATTGTAAGTCATAGGGCTAATGACCATGTCATATCATATCAGAGAGATAAAAGAGAGAGAGAGAGAGAGAGAGAGAGAGAGAGAGAGAATCAATGTATTTCCACCTTAGTCAATCCTCTGAGGGTATCATGTTCAAATCTGGTAAGAAAAACACGCAATCTACTTTGGTCGATTTGGCTTTCGTCTGCGATTGAGCCTCGAAAGAACCTGATTCTGTGGTGAATGGTAATGCTGGAGGAATGTTAGAGCTTTCCCTTTGATGGGTTAATGTGGATGAAGATTCCTCGGGCAGCATCATATTGGAGTTTGCACTGAATTTCTCTGTGTATTTCAAGTTGAAATCCACCTGTATAAAGTAAGATTATTTTATCAGAAACCTGGTAAGAAAGTAAGAGATTGTTTTAGAAAGTGCTCTCAAGAATCTTTTTGGTAGCTTACGTGCATTTCAACTATCCTCCAAAACAAATTGACTGATCCTACGACATTTTTCTAGTAAAATAACTCGTTGAATATAAATTCCTAAATAGATGACCACTATAGAATGGATGTATAACTTTTTGGTTTCCAAAAGAATCTTGGATGTTCGTGAAACGTCAACATCTTCGAAACCCATCAATCAATCTTTCTGAAACTTTACAAGCACAAAAAGACAGTAGTTCAGGTGTTCATGGAAAAAGAAAGCAGACATGTCGAAGATAAAATGCAGAATTACCTTAATTTTCTTCAAAGTCTCATGCTTGGCTCTTTGTTCTTCGAAGGTTGCTTGTAGAGTGGCAATTTCCTGTTTAAAAAGTAAGTCAAGTCATAAAAAACAATGAAATATTCAAAAGAAATTAAAAATTTTAAGTTTGATCAAAATTTTAGCTCCAGCCCTATAAGAACAATGTTAAATTATTTATACCTTTGTAAGATGAATTTTCTCCTTCAAAAGCATGCTTTCCTCTTCTTTAAGTTCAGCAAATGTCTGGAAAACAAATAACAAAAGAATGTGACATTAAATAAAAAGTAAAATAAGCTTCTCGTTACTGTCTTGGAAATACAATTGGTAGTTGAACCAACCATTCATGCTTCAAGAACAATGCAAGCCAAGCCAACAACTCATTTAAAATCAGCAACAAATTAAATGCTTAGCTTTTACGGCCATACCCAACAAATCATAATTTATTTCCCCAAAAAAGTTTTTTTTTCTTTTTTTAATTACCTTTTTTCGTCTTGACCTCTTTGAAGCAGTACCAGCCGCGGATTCATTTGCAGCAGCACCCTGAAAAAACCAAAACCAAATCCAAACACATCAATATAGAATCGATATTACCAAACAATGAACATAAAATCTAACTCCAAAACATATTCACAATAATCAACATTAGTAAACAACTGACTAAAGTTTAAAACCAACTCCAAACATAATTAGTAAGTATCCGTATCACAAAATAACTAAACATTTTTCCAAGTCAACACCAAACCCACTAATAAGGAACAATATTTTAAAACAAACTAAAATGAGTAAAAGTCAACTCCAAACACATTTATAAGAATCAATGATACTTGGTCGCATACCAGTATGTATGTTAGGTATCTTCCTACACACAACCATTACATTTTGACAATTCAGAGAGAGGAAGAAAAAATGATTCAATTTTTCATTTTCCACCTTTTTGTAATTCTATTTCTTAATTATCACAAATTCAACAATGGCATGAGCTAAATACTATTTCTTAATCACTATCAAAAACCAAATAACAAAGTTTAAATCCACACACCCCACAACAATAGTCAATATTACAAACAATATAGATCAAATCAACTCCGACCACCTCAAGGACATTTAGTCATACTAACACAAAGTTTAGAGGTTATGAATTCAATGTACACATAGCCACCAACAAAAAAATTAATTATTTACAAGATGTATAGTTGGGTTAAGTTTATTAAAAGATGTATAATAAAGTAAAAAAGTTACCAACAAAAATAGGTGAAATGTACATAAACTAATCCGAACACAAATAACTAAGGCAAAGAGATGAAACACTAACAAAGTCCACTTCTGTCCCCAGGAGATAGCCTCCATGATTGAAACTTGGAGCTTTTAAGGCATGCTTTTTTAGAAGTCACATATTTGAATCCCACTAGTGAACTTATCGGTAAAATCCATCAATGTCTTTTAGGTCCAAGTCTTGAAAGAGTCGACATAGAGCGGAACTCCAATTTTTTTGGTCCATTTCACTTTTCCCCTTCACACTCACACAAAAAAATATTAACCCAAAATCGGATTTACAAGAATCGCACGCCACATCATGAATTCCACGTGGTCACTTTAAGATTGCGACCACCCCCACACCCCATCTCTTGTTTTTTCCTTTCCCATCTCGCATGACTCGGTCACGTGGATTTTCCTCTTTCCTCTTTCCTCTTCCCATCCTCTAATGCCCCAAAAACCAACTTATGAACAAACAAATTCCATTTATTTATCTATTTTTATTTTTGTTTTTATTTTTTTAATTATCTTCCTCCAACCATCTCCACGACGCAAAATTCAAATCCGTCCACATGTATTATTATAATTCTACTTCTATCCATTAATCATAAACAATGGGTTTCCATTTTTAACACCATTTCAAAAAACCCAACCGTGTACCGCCACCACACCTAATACTTTCTCTCAAGTCCCCATCAAACCTAACCCAGACCTGATCCGATTCGGGCCCTCCCCCACCGGTTCGATCGGACCGGGTCGGAATTCGTCAGTGTGACCAGAATACCCTCGCGATTTGTGATGAATCTTTAACGCGTACAGTGGCAGTACGGTCAGAAAGAGAAAAGGATCATGGCCGTAAGGGAAGCTTCGAGGCGCTTTCGATGGCGGTGAACCGTCGGCGATTGGAAGGGAGTTTTGAAGTGGAATAATCTTGTGCGAGACGAAATAGCGATTCGATGTGTACGATTTGAAAGGATTTGGAATCTAGTGAAGGACTGGAAGGGCGTTTTCGTCAATTTGAAGAAACTGAAGGATTTCGAATCGACAATTGAGGCGAGAAGAAAACGTTAACCTCCTCTCTTCACGTGAACGTGAAGATTTGTGGAGAATCTAGCGGTGTTGTAATGGAGATTTGTTGGATTAACGAGCAGTTTCGTGAGGATTGGCCGCCATTGATGGAGAGAAATCGAATCTGGTGAAATACAGAGCAGTTATGGAGTTTGTGTGAGCTCTGAGAGAGGAATTTCGATTTCTCTACGCTGTAGAAGAAAATGAGGAACAAATATTTCACGATTCAGAATCAGATTCTTGGAAAAAAAAAACGGACGAACGAACGAATCGGTGACGATACAATATGCTCTGCTTCTCCGCCACCGGCCGTCGGAACTCCACAACCGACACCACCGGAAACAAGAACTCACAGCAAAAAAAAAGCGCAAATATCGGAAAACCAGAGTAGAAACAGAGACGGAAAACAACAACAATCACAAAACCAGAAGCGAAAAAATCGAAACAAAAAAGAGAAAAAACGAGTCCAAAACCTTAAATCTGGAAGCAGCAGGCGGACGACTAGAGTCCTCGAAACCGTCAAGCGTAGCAGAAGGAGAACCTTCGGCGCTCCAGGAAAACGGCGTGGTAGGACTGCATCTAGCAGAGTCAACATCGCCGCATCGATCAGCGGCAGCCGGCGTCGTTATCGCCGCCGTGGCGGTTCTAGACCTCGGCCGGCGAACGCCCCAAGCGAAGGGAACGATGACCGGAAGAGGAGATTTGGAAGGCGACGCCGCCTGCGACTGCTTCAAGCGGACGAGGAAGTCGACGACGAGTCGGTCGTCGGCCATGGCGGCGGTGAGCCAGTCATGGTGAACCGTCATCGGCGGAGAGAAAAATGGGGGAATGAAAAGAGGAAGAAAAGGAGAGGGGAAGAGGGTGGCGGATAGAGTAAAGAAGGGTATAAATATTTTGGGAATTAGAAAGAAAAAAAATTAAAATTAAAATTAAAATTAAAATTAAAATTTAAAAAAAAAAGGAAAAAAAAAAAAAAGGAAAAAAAAAAAAAAAGGAAAAAAAAAAAAAAGAGGAGAGTGGTTGTTGTTCAGGTTTCCCCTTCTTTCTTCCACTTCGTTGTCTCCTCCGCCTTGGCTCTTTTTCATGTTAATATTAAATAAAGTAAAACAAATAAAATATAGCCTACATTATAAATTTAGGTATAAGTTAGTTTCATTTCTATCATTTCAAAATATTATAATTTACTCTATGTATTTGCTTCAAATTTAAATAAAATTAGCTATTTTTTTATTTTTTATTTTTTATTTGTTCAATCGATCACTTAACTCACACTACTATTATTTGACACATAAATAATTAATTTTTAAGTGCTCACAATTAAAATGATTTAATCTATTTTTTAGATTTCATCCAATAGTGATGACTAAATTTTAATTTATGGACCAAATTATAACTTCTTTTCAAATTATAGAGACTAAACACTAGTTTTTTTTTTTTTAACTCATATGGACTAAACTCTAACGTTCTTCAAATTCTATGGACCAAACTTATAATTTACTCAATCAAATGATAATTGTAAAAAGGTTAAATTATCATTTTATCCCGATATTTTGAGTTTTATTCTATTTTTTTGAGTTTATTTATTTTTTGTTCTTTAATTTTTAATATTCAATTTAAATTCATAAACTTCCAAAAATTTAAAATAAAATTAGTTATATTGATTTTTTTTTTTTTTTTGTTAATTTTTCTTGGAAAAAATACCATGTTTTTCAATAAATTTTAGAAATATATTCACTTAATTTGAATTTGTGATTGAAATTAATTTTGAACAAATTTTAGGATTAACTATAGACTTTTAATAGTCATAGGATGAAAATTAAACAAAATAAATTGAAACTTTTTTTTGGTTAAAATATAATGTTGGTCCGTATCCTTTTGAATGTACCCATAAATTTTTAAATATTTAATTATAGTTTTTAATATTTAATTAATATTAATTTTAAATTTATCACTAGAATTTTTTTTTTTTTTTTTTTTTTTTTTTGAGATTCTAGGTAGGAATACGTTCCAACTGACGTTGGTGTTAAATTGGTTAACAAGTAAATAATGAAACAATTGCGCCTCATTTGATATTTTATTATCTAGTGATAATTCAATTAAACAATGTGATTCAATATTTAATTATAGAAATTGATAGTTAAATTTTATATAAGTTTTAAATTTTATTAGAAATACAAAAACTAAAATTAGACGCTTTACATATTTCATAAGGATTGGCCATACCCTTAAAAAAAATGATATAGAAAAAACAACCCAATGAAGTCTAGTGATAGAAGGTGTAGATCTAGGTTACAGGTTACAGGTTACATGCTTACCAGTAGGGGTGAACATGGGTTAGGTTGGGCTAGATTGAGGTGATTTTTAACCAACTCAAAAATTCGAGTTGGTCAATTCTTCAACTCAACCCAACTCAATTAAGACACAACTCAACTCAACCCAACCATTTATTTTCGGGTTGATTGGGTTGGGTTATCGAATTCATAATTTGTAACTACCCTAAAATTAAAAAAAAAAAAAAAAAAAAAAACACCATTATAAGCAATGTACTCAATAAACAATTTCTAACGCCTATTTTTTGATTTCTAGAAACTTAGAACGAACATTAGCATATGTATTCTTATTGCCAATGAAAAATTCAAGTTTATGTAACTTCAATACCCTATCAACAAGTTTAAAAAATATTAAAAAATAAAAGTATAATAATAATGATTAAATTAAATTAATATGAAACATATAATATAAATAGTTAAATAACATAATAATATGTTATAGGTAAAAGTATATATTTTTAAAATTAAATATGAAAGTTGGATTGGTTGGGTTGGATTTGGTTGATTTTAGGTCAACCATTGACCCAACCCAAACCCATGAAAATTTCATGATTTTGAATCTAACCCAACTCATTTATCTATTCAACCCAACCCAACTCGAAAAATTCGATTGGGTTGATTCGGTTTGTCGGGTTAGTATGCACCCCTACTTACCATACTCCATCCAAGCAACGTACGGTCTTTTTGTTGCACAAGTTTTCCAATAATAGACTGCCACGTGTCGACAAGAAAGAAACGCACGTCAGCTAAATCGTTGAGCCAATCAGGCAGTAGGGATCAAGCGTATTAATTGGGCAAAAGCCCCGAAGAAACTGCGTAATTTCAATTCCCTCCCCAAAATTCTTTCTAATTAATTATTTGCCAAATGTTTCCGCTTTTCACGCCGACAGATTTCCATAAACAGTCAATGAGTTTATGTTTGGAAATAAAATTTAAAAATAAGTATTTCCTTTTCTTTTTTGTTTTTTATTACAAATTGGGAAAACAAACTCAGTTTATGTTTGTTTTTTGTTACTACCTTTTGATAATTATATATATGTTTCTAACAAATTCACCACATGATTTTTATATTTCTAACCATTTGAATTTGTATCCAAATAAAGTATATTTTAAAAAGAATTAGTAACAAAAACATAAAGATTTTATTTGTGGAAGTAATATTTATTGCTTAATTTTTTATATATTTTTTTAAAAGTATTGCTTAAATTTTAAAGTTAAAATTAAATAATTATTAAATAGACCTGAATTTTATATTTATTTATTTTCAAATCTTAATATATTTTAAATATTATGATGGACTTTTTCATTTATTTGAATATTAGAGTTAGTTTGGCTGCTAAATTAGGTACACCGTTATTAATAAATTTATGTAGATGTGTGAGGAGAGAGATTTTTTATTTTTATTTTTTAACTAAATTCAAATTATTATTTTTCAAAAACGGCACGAAGGCAAGGTTATTATCTCTAATATATAAATATTATTGCATAAAAAAATAATTGATACAAATTTTATATGTAATGAACATCTAATTTACATAATTATTTTGTCGTATTACAGATGGACAGAATATTTGAAATGAGTTTTAAATATTTCTATGGTGAGACATAACCTAATGACCATTTTCTGCCCCTTTTCTTCTTTTAGATGTCTTATTTCAACTAGTTCTTAGTGTGGATAAGATATTAATTATAATGGGTAGTCTTCTATTTGTTGACAATTTTATCCTTGATACCGAATGGATCGGTGGCGTAATGATTTCATTATTTGGTTGTAAATCCGTTTAATACCAGTGTTATGGGTTCGATTCCTGGAATCTATGTTTGTAATCTTCTTCTTCCAATTTGTACTAAACAGAAAAATGCACAAACCACCTTTAAAATATGATGTTTGTAACAATTAACTCCCTAAAGTTTCAATTTAAACAATCACTACTCCTTAAGTTTGATAAATGTTGCAATTAACCCCTTTTGAATTAATAAATAGTTATTTTCTAAAACTTTAAAAATATATTACATTAAAAAACAAAACATGGAGCATATGTTTGTTTCATCTTCTTCTCCATTCTGCTCCCCTCCCCTATTTGCCTCTTTGCACATTGATAAAAAACAAGAGCCCCCATTAATGGCGGTGATGAACACACTCAGCAAGGAGTGACAGGGAACCTAGCACTGTCCGAACAATAGTCATAAACCATATGCTTAGCCCGAACTCAAACCGCCGCCGCCATCGCCATCGCCATTGGCCTCTCGCACCCGTTGATCTCGTACCCTTTGTACGACGCTATGAACGGCCCATGAGCCCAATCATCAGCATTCCATATTGAACTGTAGACTCCCACTGCTTGATCCTTTGGAAAGGGTATTCCTATGTGCTCCAAATTAGAGTTTCAGCGAGATTAGAAAATAACTATTTATTCATTCAATACAAAGACAAATTTACCCTTCTATATATGTAAAATATCAATAAATTTAATTAAATGGAGTTTCAAGGAGTAGTGATTGCTCAAATTAAAAGTTTAGGGGGTTAATTGTTATAAACATCATACTTTAAAGATGATTTATTCATTTTTCCTTAATCTTTTTAACATAAGGTCTCGATTATTATCACATTAGGTCGACCTGATTTCATATTTTCATTTATATAAATTTTAGATGGTTTAATAAAATTTCAAATATTGCAGTGCAGCATGTTGGATAATTTCCCCATCCGCTTCTTTTTTTTTTTTTTTTTTTTTTTGCTTTAATTATAATTTGAATATACTTTTTTAAATGAGCTTATAATAAATGACATTGTTCTTTAATATTTGTGAATGGCTAACTCAGATGTCTCTTGATTATTTTTATTGAACATATTGTACAACCTATAATATTTGAATAATAAAAAAATTATAAAAAAATTAATCTTTAAATAGGTGGTCACCTTAAATTAAAATTGACGTATATGTGTCAAAAGTAACATAACTCTACTGACATCTTGTACGACTATATAATCTCATGATTACTCGATTGAATCCATCTCCCCTATCAAAAAAAAAACTCAAATATTTAACTGTTAACACAATTAAAAATTTCTTAATTATTAAATTATGTTTTTTTTTAATATTGTTTGAAAAATGATTAACACAACTTAAATTGTGACCGACCAAAAAAGAAATCTCTGATAAAAAGAACATTTACAAAAAGGGTATAATCATACTAAAATCATATTCAAACATAATACTAAGTACCATAACAGGTTTTCTCAAAAAAAAAAGAAAAAAAAAGTACGAAGTCAGATTAAAATCTTCATGACTTATAAACTTTAATTTTAAATTGCAATTCATGAAATTTAAAAATTATATCTATTCAGTCAATAAAAATTGATGGGTAAAATATAAATTTAGTCCATTCAATTTGAAAAAGGTTAGAATTTAGTATTTGTGGTTTTGAAAACAAGATTGTAATCCTTATAATTTGAAAAAAAATATAGAATTTAGTTATTATGATTTGATAAAATCTAAAAAATAGTCATTGTCGTTTTTAATCATCGACGTATTCGGTACTTAAAAGTTAGTTATTCAGGTGTTATTGTGGAATTTTAAATTAAATGGCTGATATAACAACAAAAATTATACCATTGATGCATGAATATTGAGCTTTCATGTATTGGATACATCAACAGACAATTATTATATTTTAGATTTTATAAAAGTATAAAAGCTAAATTCATTTTTAAAATCATAACTATTAAATTTTAACTATTTTTTAAAGAGAGATTTGCATCTTTAGACCTTATATGAAAAGTAATTGCAATATTACTCTTCTATTAGAATATTAGCAAATCTAA
>JBBMEF010000023.1:664995-677457 GCA_037832685.1 Sicyos baderoa
CCCCCCCCCCCCCCCCCCCCCCCCCCCCCCCCCCCCCCCCCCCCCCCCCCCCCCATCAACGAAGATTAATGGCGGGCGTTAACTACCCGCCATTGATGCTATGGTTTCTTTGTAATGGCGGGCGCTATACCCGCCGTCGTTACTAGTTAACGGTGGGCATTTGCGCCTACCATCGATGTCTACGTGTTTTTCAAACAAAATTATATGCTCACTATCTATAAGAGATATTTTAGTAGTATGTATTTTAAAATAATACAAATGACTAATTTTAGATCACGAGTTTGATTATAAAAATCGATATTTAATTATCATTTATTTGAAGTAGTATATCTTCTATATAGATTTTGTTGTTGTCCTTTGGACAATTATTATGATTAGATAATTAATATATATTTTAGTTTCACAACATCTTTGCAAAAAAATAGAATATATAATATATTAGTTATCACGATCATATATGATAGTTAAACTAAGCTTTTACCGAGGGTTAGTGTTGAGTAATAATAAAAATTAAATATCTACAAAATTGAACCAAACTAAATCGATTTATTGGATTGGTTCATATTTTTTTAATATAATATTAAACATGTTGGTTTTTATTTAGAGAAAATTGAAAATTATTAATTTGATTTCTATTTGTAAAAATGAATAAAACCCAAACCGAACCAATAATGATTATTTACTTTATTCTTATTTTTATTTTTATATGTTAGTTTAACTTTTTATTGGTAAATTGCTAACTATTTTTATTTAATTCTAATCATAAATTTTGATATTTTTTTTAGGAAATTAACATTCAAATAGAGATTGGAAGTAAAATAGTAATCAAAATTTAAAGGATTGAATTGAAGAAAATTGAGTTAATAATTTTGTCATTTATTGAATATTGGTTATAATTTTCTTTTTGTCAAATCAATTAAATCAATTCCATTATCGATTTGGCCTAGAAATTGAGAAAAATCGAACCAATATTTTATCTTTTATTAGATATTGATTCAGTTTATTTGAATGGAAATAATAAAGAAATTGGTGTAAATAAGGAGAAAGTTGGGTGAAAATTGCAATCGATTTCAGTGAAGGAAGGGAAAGACCCCACCGTTGACCATTTCATATGGAAATTGGAATAGATTTTCTACTTTCTTTCCGCGAAAAAACAATTATTAGTAATTTTTTTTCTTTTTATCAGTTTTCACATTATTATTTTGTTAAGAGTAAATACTATTTTGGCGTCAAGAAATGCAACAGTTCAGTTTTTATGATTATATTATTTCGTCCACAATTATTATTGATGTAAAAAAAACTATTTTACATCAATAATTATTATTGATGTAAAAAAAACTATTATTGATGTAAACAAAACTATTTTATAATCTAAAAAAAAAAAAAAAAAAAAAACTATTTTAGTGTTTATATAATTTTTATCAGATTTCGAAACACATGTAATTAAGAATTTGTATTTGTATATTGATTTGAATATGTGAGTGCGAGTACAATCTCTAATTTATTCTTCTGATTTTTTCTCTCTCATATACAAATATCTCGAGGGCTTCATAGCTTGTTCTCGAGGTGGAATTTGTCTCAAGGTTTTTGCAGCTTGTTCTTGAGGGCTTTACAACTTATTCTTAAGGTGGGCTTTATTGATATTGGATCGGTTTTTTACTTGTTGATCTTCGATCTGTTGTTGAATTATTGATCATCTTTGATGATCGATTTTTGACTTGTTGATCTTTGATCGGTCTCTGACTTGTCGATCTTCTATGTTAATCGGTCTTTGACTTGTTGATCTTTGAATCGGTCGTTGACTTGTTGATCTTTGATCGGTCATTGACTTGTTGATCTTCTATGTTGATCGGTCTTAAATTGATGGAGAGTCTTCACTTTGGTGAAATTCTCTTTGGGATCTCTGCCCCTTTCAAATGAAGAAGAGCTCGAGCTTCTATGAAACATGGGCTTGGGCTTGACCCATTTAGATTTGGACTTTTTGGTTCGGTTCACTATACAAACTTGTATCTGATTTAGTTTTGATCGTGAATCGACGATGTAAACCAACTTTTGGCCCTAATTTAATTTTGGGAAATATTGTCTCAAAATTAAATTTAATTTCGTCATTAAATTTGGAATAATGACGTGGCAATCTACGGTTTACCGAAATTTCTCACTCAACAATTATCATTTCTCGTTTTCATTTTAATCCAAATTCTGTTGTCGTATGTTATAAACATGACACTTCAATTACAATTTTTGCAAACATAGTTATAAATTTGTATTAACGGATTGCAATTTATGAAATTTTTATATTTAATTTTAGCAAGCGAAAACCATGTACACTTCAATTACAATTTTATATTTAATTTGTATTAAGTTTTAATTTGAACAGTCAATAAGAATCCTACAATTATTGTAATCTTAAAAGAAAAAAAAAAGTTTTGACTTAAACAAACAAAATAAAATTACATTTTCTCAAACCAAATAAATATCACATTTTCTTAAAACCAAATAAATAGCACTTAAAAAATAAAAATAAAATCACATTTTCTTAAAACCAAATAAATATCACTTTTGTCTCTATTAGTAGAGGTTTGAAAATTTTGTCTCTATTAGTAGAAATCTGACCATTGTTTAATATTGTAACTGAATCAAGGGAATTAGAATTTGTCTGATTATGATTTATTCATTTTATATATATTCCATTTTATCCTATATCTGGAATAAAATAATACATAATATTTAGAAAAACTTGCAAAAGACACTCAAAGTTTTAAATGGATTAAAATTACACCATCAAAGTTTTAATTGGATATCTCCTAAGTTTCAGCCCAAGTGAAATCAGCACTAATTGATATGTATTTTAATGAAAAATTCGTAGGTATTCGAATTCTCACATCCTTAAATATTATTATTGAACTAAATTTTATTGGTGAAATATTGGATAGTGCATAAATTATTTATGAATTCAAGGGTCTTCAAACTCTTCAGCAATAAAATTTTATAATTAATTCGAATTCAACTTGACATAATATATGACACGCTATAAATTTAAATAATCTTCTCAATTATGATTGGATTAAAAAAACAATAAATATATAAACTATTAACTAAATAAAAAAATCTTATTGGAAAAATTGTTAAGCAACCTATAAAAAGAATTCTTACTTACCTACAATATGAAAATCGGATACTAAATTTTAAAATTGAATGCATAACTTGGGTTGGATTAAACTACAACAAATTAGTTCTAAAAAAAAATTACAACAAATTAAGTACTACTTGATTGGTTAGATTTTTTTCGTTGTAAATAATAATCAAATAGCTGGTGTCTATTTTGTTGTTATTGTCTTAATATTTTAACGATTTTGTACGGACACAATAGTAGAGTTATGCTACTTTTGGCCACAATAATAATTTGTTTCGAACCCATGAAAAGTGAAAATGCTAATGGAAGCGTCAACCAAAATTTTAAAACCATATTTTTCCAAATTGCTTTTAGAATATGTGATAATTTTTTTGAAAACTATTTTTATTTATCTTCTTTTCAACGTTTAAAGATTTAAAATTAGGAGGTAGGACATATATATTTACTTATTATTATTGTTATTTAATTTAACAAGGTTTCGAGGATTGAGAATTCAAACATGCCATAGAAATGAAGAAGAAACACCATTTCTTCTTTGAACATCAATAACTTATTCTGGGCTGCAGAGTTTTATTTTTAATTTATTTTTTTTGGCAAAAACTAATGTAGATCTAAATTTATAAATGAAATTCAAATAGAAGCAATCTTTACACAATTGTAATCTCGACATTGATTGTTCATTTATGTATAAAAGTTGAATTTCAATACTTTATTTACCTATTAAACATATAAACTTGTTTTTCTTTGGTTAAAAACTGAAAACATTCAAAAGCTCAATAAATAAAAAAGAATTAGATTTAGATGAAATAGAAGTAACGTAGACTAAAATAGACTGCCTAAGTCCATTTTGACAAAAATTATTTTGCTAAATCCAAGGCTTTTTTAATATACTTTTGTTGACAGTGTATTGAATGGCAATTGAACAAACAATCATGCTAAGTATTAAATTCTTCAAAAAAATTCCAAATCTTTTTGTCAATGAAATATTTTTACTGTTTCAAAAAAAAAAGAATTATTTTTACCATAATAAAAAACATCTAGATTTGGATATATAATTATTTTTTTAAAAGGTGTTTTTTTAAATCCCAATTGGTAGTTCCAATTGTGATTATGACTAGGGTATGAAATTTCAAAATCAACCAGCAAAGCGTTCAACAAACAAGAGTATTCAGGGAATACTGATAATTGTGAACTTCTAATTAAAATACCAAACAAATTGAACTCAAAGCGAGCTTTGATGAATAGAGGAATAATAATATAATTTGATCGAATAAGTGAGAACAATGGATTCTTTAAAAAAAGAACAATCATACAATGTTTCAATAATGACAATATTATGAGTTAAATGATTGGTTGAACAAAAAAAAAAAAAAACTTTACATATATATACTTAATCCATTAACAATTACAAACAATAAGATCTACTTCATAATTTTTGTTGAAATATAGAGATTAATTTCTTATTTTGAAACTACATGAACTAAATTTTAACTTACTCCAAACCAAATCTGAATTCTAAAATATAAAATTAGGGACAATTTTAAATTTATCCAACAATAAACCAAATCATTCTTTCATCAAATCTATAGTCTTCAACAAAGCTAGACAAGGAGTTCAAAAACTCTTGACCGAACTCCTGAATTGACCTCTTGATCAAAACTCTTGAATTGACCTCATGAACAGAAACATATTTATGTCATTGAATGACACATCTTTTGCCAGATTCATTCTTTCTTTTATAAGATTAAAGATTCCAACATAGATATTGTCTTAAAGACATGAGCAAGTAGAAGCTTACATGGTTCATGTTAAATTGGGTTAGAAGAATTTTTTGGTTCGTCAATACTAACCCCATCAAATCCTACGCATTAGAGCAACCCAACCCTAAATCTTGGGTTGGGTAGTTCGAATGGTTGGTTCTTTTTTTATACACCCCTCTAAGCTAAGTTTCTACACTAGCACCTCATCGAAAATCCCCTTGACACAACTAAGGGCATGTTTGGGGAGGGGGGAAAGTGAGGGGATGGCTTGGCTTGGCTTCCATCCCATGTTTGCCCCCATGGACTTCCATTAAAATATTAAAAAACTGCTCAATATCTATTTTTTATAGAAATAAAAACTTCAACAATTCTCTTTCCATCACATCAAACAAAACTTTATTTATTTAAAAACTATTAAATGTCCATTTTTTATTTAAATAAAAACTTCAATCATTATCTTTCCATCACATCAAATATAACTTTATTATTACCTCTCTTTTCTTTCTTTCTCCCCAAACATAAACTTATTTTCACTTATTTTCTCTTTCCATCCCAACCCAACCCAACCCAACCCAACCCTTCAAAGCCAAACATGCCCCAAGTTTTCTACCACAATACTTTCTTGGCAAGAAAAAGACCAGGCGCAAACTATGGTTGACCAGGCTCAGACAACAAGGATTAGTCATTTAGAAAGGAAAATACCACCTAATCTTATCACATTTGGTCATCAAAGAAACAGGTACAAAATTAATTTAAAGCTAGATACCTATCGTGGATTGAATCCTTAACCTTATGGTTCCACAAGATCCTCTTGACCGCTAGGTCAAACCAAACCACATTATTGTAGATTGGCTCAACATGACTAATGAAGTTCCCTCAAGTTATCTCCCTTCATCTTAAATCCCTCGTTGTATAAACAAAAGAGCACGGCATAAGATTTCCGAAGTAATATATGTATTAGAAAGAAACACATTAGATTTCTAATTTTCTATGAAACGAAGTGGGCTAAAAAAAATCCTATATTGTGAAGAAAAAAAATGTGATGGAAACTAAGAAGGTATTTTTAGTACATATCGGGAAAGGGGGACAAGTACCAATTCTCGGAATCAAACCTAATTGCGACACTCACCCATTTGGTGGAAACTATGAACGTTTCACGAATGTATATAAACCAATATCAAAATAATCATCTGCCCAACATATTGCTGAACTAAAAAAACCAATCGTGCCCAGGAATATCTAAGCTTGAACTTACAAATAAACATCAATCAATTTCAATCAAATCCTTGGAAACTAGACGAACTAAAAGACATTAAGGTTGTGATAAACAGCTAATCCAGTAGACTTTTCGACAAAAAACTTAAGATGAACTAAATTTCAGTTGCGCAAATACAACAATAAGTCCTTGAGAAGATTCATGATTTCAATCTTAACAAAACCAAAGTTAGAAATCGAAAGCACCTTAGAACCCTAGCTTGGTGCGACGCCAGTGCCTGCGCTTTGCGTTGTATCTGAAAAAAAAATCGCCAAAATGTAAGACTCCAAATCGAAGCGCATGGTTGAAAAAAGGCGATTCAAAGGTGGAGGCTCAATACCTGATAGTATTGTCGGTTCTCAGGCGGATCCAGTGCGGGATTGGCCTGTTCTGCCTCATCTTCTTCGCGAGCTTCTTCTTGATTCTGAAAGTCTTGTGAGACGGCTGCGAATTCGAAGAGAAGAGAAAATCGAATCATGAATTCGCACAGTTCCAATCGTCGAACGGAGAACGATGAATAGAATTAGGTTAAGGGGAAAATGTTCAGAGATAAAAACAGCAACACGTACCATTTTCGAGCTCCGGTGATCGGCGGCGAACTTGGGAAGATGACGGCGGTGCAACGAAAACCCTAATTGTTAGTGAAGTGTTTTTATATGCCCCACTCAAAAGGGAAATCTAGATAACCTTGTAAATGGGCCTGCAAAAAGCCCACCTTTACTCATTCTTGTGGCCCAAATGGTTGAGCCAAGCCCATAATTATTTTCATTTTTATTTTGGAAAATTGTACTAGATGTCTAAAATTATGAATTATCTCAAGAGATTGTCTACATATTTTTTGTGTTTAAATACATGTCTAAACTCAAATTCATGTAATGAGATAAATTAATCCTTCCTATACTATCACTATCACATTTTTCGTAAAAAATTAAAGAAAAACAATTTAAAAGATAAATTCACTTGGTTGATCCCATAATCCATGGAATCAAGGAGAAAATAGTTCCAGTTGTTTGTAAAATGATTTTTAAAAAAATATTAATAATTTTGGACTAATTATTCCATGGGTTTAGGAATAATCAACTACCATATTTAACAACCAAGATATTTCTTCACATTTGATCATACAATTCAATATTGTACACATTTTTTTCATTTTTTCTGTGTTTCACAATTTGGAGGTGACCACTCATTTCTTTTTTTTTCTCCCTTTCACATGATCCAAAGCTCGCTGTTAATGGAAAAAATTCATATTATCATTGTATTCGACGGGCGTTGGGATACGAGCAATGTGTACTCAAATTACAATACAATATCTCTTAGTGTGGTCAATGGGTGCACGATTTCTCAAATTTTTTCATCCATCGGTGCCCGGCTCGAACTCAACGAGGGTTCCAAAATTTCAAGTCTATGCATTTACAAATTGGGGTCCGCCAAAAGCAAGGTTATAGATCTAATTGAAGATAGCGATGTTCGATGGATGCTCAATGAATTTGACAACTAGTTGTATACCGACTGTTGTGTCATAGCTGAAATCACAACTATGCTTACAAATACATACAACCCAGACACATTGTTAGGTCCAAGTGTGACGAAAGTAGGTATAGTGTTTCCTAAGAAAGATGGCTTGAAGGAAGCAGTACTTAATAAGTTAGCACCGAGTAGAATCTTTCAGTTTAGACCATAAAGTCTAGTGAGTCACAGTTTGCTACAGTATACATCCACGAGACTTACAACTGATACGTTCATTTGTCTGTCTATAGGGATAACAACTTTTTGGTGGTCAAGAAGTTCACAAACTCTCACACGTGCCCCATTTATGTTGTTCAGGATGATCATTAGTAGGTCACTCCCGAAATAGTGTGTGGATACGCAAAATCTACATTTCGGCCTAGCAACAAGGTAAATGCACACTGACTAATGTGATTGAGTACGGGTACGGACAATCGAATATAAATTCATGTGCAGTCTCTTATCCAAGTTTGTCGTATATATTATTTTGTGTAGTTGTACAGACAGTTACACATGGCCAAATGTTGCAGTTGCCTGCCTCAATTACACATGGCCAAATGTTGCAGTTGCCTGCCTCAATTACACATGGCCAAATGTTGCAGTTGCCTGCAGTTTTTCTTTGTTTTTTGTTATCTCTTTTTAAATACTTGCCGCAACCAACATATTTTTGGTGGTGGTTTCGTATATATTATTTTTTTTAGTACTTTCGTATATATTGTTACGTATATACAATAAACAATTTCTAATGTTGGTTAAAAAATCAAATTTAAATTGGTATATTTCTTTTTTTTTTTTTTTTGTTTAAACCAATTTTTGGATTTTTGTGTTAGATTTGGTTAATTATGTTGATAAATATTTCATATATGAATATTAGTAGATTTTTGTGTTAGATTTGGTGAATTTCTGTTGAGGATTTTTGTTTAGATTTGATGAAATTTTGTTTGAATGGTTGTTACAAAAAGTCAATATTTGGAATAATACTTAAAAATGAAATTGATTCCAATTTCGGGGTATAACTGTCCATTCTACATTTAGTTATTTAAATTTTATTTTTTAAATTAAAGAATGAACATTTATTAAAGTCTAAAAAAGTGGAGACATTTCCTCGAGATACTTTCGAATTTTAGACATTTACCTAGTTTTCCCTTTTATTTTTCATTCAAATCCAAACTATCACTTTTTTGTACACCAATATTTTAGGATTAGTCTTGTGGATTCAAACACAACTCTAGGCAAAAAAAAAAAGAGGAAAATTGCAGTTAATTACAAATCTAGACATATTTAAAACTTATTACAAATCTATTTTTTGTTTTAAATTTAATTAATAATAATTTTTGATAATACACATCATACCCTTCCTTCCCATATTTCTTTCCTCCTACCGTCTATTGCCCAAACTTCTGTTTTTTTTAATGTTTGCATTTGATTGAGAAATGGTTGCCATGTGGAACCACCAGATTTTTTTAACTTGTTTTTTTTATTTTTTAGCAATTTCTTTAAATTAAAAAAAAGATTTATTCTCTCCAAATTTCATGTTTTTCATTGCTTTCATTGTTTTTTTTTATTTCCAAATTTGATGATTTTTATTGCTTTTTTTTTTTCTTTTCAAACAAATTAATTATTGTTATTTCATCCGTGTCCACATCCTATTTTATTTGTAAAAGTATTTTTCTTATTTTTTTGTTTAAATAATTAAATACATAATTACCACATTACCCTTACTAATATTCTCTAAAGATTTTTTTCCTTTCTTCTTCTGAGAAGTTTCTGCTTTCCCTTCAAATTATCCTTCCCTAATTTCTGCAAATTTTGAGAAATAAAACTTCTAATAACGTAAGATTAACTCTCCATCAAAGTTCTAGATTAACTTTCCATTTCATATTTAATTTTAATCCTGAGTTAAACCCTAACTCAATGGAAAAAGAAGAGCAGCTCTTCTCTAAAGATTTTAATCCTAAGATCTAACAATTTGAAATTTGATGGAAAGTTGTGAAATCAAATTGTCCTTCCCTAATTAATTATTGTTATCTCCTTCGTCAGTTCTTCCGCAATCTGGCGAATCCTTCAATTTCCGGCGATTCATTCGATTTCTCCAATTTCGGTCGCTCTTAGTACGATTTATTTCTGGGAGATTCAAAGTTGAAACCAACTAAGATTTGATGATTTTTTGCGATGAAAAGTTGAAATTCGTTAAGATTTGATGATTTTCGTCATTTAAAAATCGCAATAATCGAAGAAGCCAAATCGAAACTCTAATTTTCATCATTCAAAAATTTAACAAATACTGTATTAATAATAAATACGATAATAATAATGAGTACTGTATTAATTAATAAGTACTATATTAATAAATAATGTATTAGTACAGTATTTACTCATTAATGTTATTTTTGTGGTATTGATCGTATTAATTATATTTTTGGGAAGTTGTAGTGGATAAACATTTATATAGTATTTATTAATAATATTGTATCAATAAATAATACTGCATTAATGAGTATTGATAATACTGTATTAATAAATAATAGTGTATTAATGAGTATTAATAATATTGTATTAATAAATAATGTTGTATTAATGAGTATTAATAACTTTTTTATTTAATTATCTAATAAACTTCATATTTTATTAGATAATATTTAATGTTAAATCCTCATTATTAATATAATTAATAATAATAAATACAGTATTAATCATTAATATTGTATTAATTGTTAATATTGTATTAATTGTTTTTTTAGGAAGAATATTGCATTAATTGTTAATATTTACTTAAACAAAACTTATGTATTTTTGTAAATAAGTACTCCATCTTCATTTTACGCTTTGAGTTGCAGATGAGAGCTGCGTAAATGGAGTTTCATAAAAAATCCAGGTTAATCTCGACGGCGGCGTAAATAGAGTTCCGGCAAAAAATTAACGGGTTAAGAATCGACGACGGCGCAAATGAAGTTTTGAAAAACTCCAACGAGTTAAGAACGACGGCAACGCAAATGGAGTAACGGTAAAAAATCAACGAATTAAGCTCGACGGCTGCGCAAATGGAGTTTTGGTATCTCTACGGCGGCACAAATGGAGTCCCGGCAAGAATCTGCTTCAAAATTTTGGCTGATTATGTGGCACAAGTGTTTCTTGCGTGAACTGGTTGGGAAGGGATTTGGAGAAGAGGTGTTTCTTGCGTGAACAGATGGGGAGGGATTTGGGGAGGAAGGTGATGACGTGGGTTTTATTGGACAGGGGGAAAGTTACTTTATTTAAAATATATAAAAAAAATGAAAATGAGGGTTACTTTTGTCTTTTACTATTTAAACGATTTTCTTAAATGAAAAACAAAAAATACTTTTACAAATTAATCTTAATATGGACATATGTGCAATTACTTTTCTATTTTGGCCTATTATTGAACTTTCCCCAAAAAAAAATGTGTCAATTATTTATCTTAAATGGTTTAATTCGTTAAAAAAGTTATTGAGGTGCATAAGATGATGAATTTAATTTATGATGGTCACCTACTTAGGAATTAATTTTCTACACGTTTTCTTAGCATACAAATGGCCCAACACGAATATTAAAATATATTAATATTCGTGTCGGGCCATTTGTATGCTAAGGAAACTTTTATATACATATTTATCTTAGCCATCAAAATTATTATTATCATATAGAAGTCTTGCATAAAATATTTCAATTATACCTTATGAATTGAAGCACTCTTTAGCTATAAAAATGTTCATTACAAATTTTCAAGTTAAAAAGTATATTTATTATAATTTTTAGCAATGCATCTGATTTGAGCTAATAAGGCAAGAATAACAATAATGATATAAAAGTTGAATAAAACAAATCATGATTTTTGTAAATTATACAAAGATGATACTACTATTTCGTGTTGAACTGATTTACAATCAAACAATAAAATTAATGCGCCACTCACCCTTTTGATGTAATAACACATTTAATAAACTTTATGTGATGTGAAGTATGAATGTGATAACGATAATCTTCTAAAAAAAATCAATAATAAAAACATTAAATTTTGTCGCTATACTATCAAAGTCATTAATATCTCATTTGTCAAAGTGTAATCAAGCAGCTGTTCAACCAACTAATAAGGAAGTGATTGTTATTTTCATCATTTTTTTTAGAATAAAAGGACATCATCATCGTTTAAGTGTATTTCAATTATATTTTATCTAATATTTATCATTACAATATTTGAATATAAAAAAAACTTAGATAAAATTAGTTATTAAATGTGCTGCTATTATAAATTAAATTTATTATCTCTCAAATCTTCAAAATTATCTTAATTATTAGGTTACTTCTTAATCACTGCAATATTTAATGCTGCCCATCCAGAAGGCTCAGAGAAATTCCTATCGATGCACCCCAACAAGCAACGGCATGTACTAAATAAAATTTTGAAGAAGTAATTAGAATGATGAGATAAAAATGATAAAAGTACAAATGTAAAATATTTTTTAGTACATAATGAAGAAATAAGGATAAATATCAATTATCTAAATTAAACCAGTAACTTACTTATTCCGAACTTGTTTATAATCAAACAATAAAATTAGGGGAATTGTATGAAATAGACCATTCTATCTAAATAATTACATTTGTAGGCAAAATTAATGAAATTTTGCAAATCCATTTTTTTCTTTTTTTTTTAATATTTTCGTTTTTTAGTAAAGTACATTTTTGC
This sequence comes from Sicyos baderoa, assembly GCA_037832685.1. NCBI lineage: Eukaryota > Viridiplantae > Streptophyta > Magnoliopsida > Cucurbitales > Cucurbitaceae > Sicyos > Sicyos baderoa. The sequence continues at coordinate 677,361 of JBBMEF010000023.1, forward strand.
CCTCTCCTATATTAAATACCGTATTTTATTTATTTTTTTTAAATATTACACATTCCTTAATTTTTAGTCAACATTTCCTAAACGGTTTTGATTCTCC
>JBBMEF010000023.1:703271-720816 GCA_037832685.1 Sicyos baderoa
TATTTTGCTAATATTTTTATAGAAGCATAAATTTGCAATTACTTTTTAAAATAGGTCTAATCATGCTAAAAGCTCTTAAAAAAAAGATGATTTATTTTATCATTTACCGACATTGAATTGAATTGGTATGATATATGATATAATTCGAATCCATTACCTCAAATATTGTTGTATTAAAAAATTGATATTTAAAGAAAAAAAGAAAAGAAAAGAAAAAATGGATTTTGTCAATTCTTTTGAAAGGTTGATATTGGTTTACTTTTAAAAAAAATTCTTCTCGAATATCAATTGTCAAACTCTAATTTTACTATTTTGGGGGAATGAACTTTATGGCTATTATCTCATATTCTTATCCTTAGATTATTTATTATTTTTTTTAGCGATAACTCAGAAGTATCAATATAAACCCAATAATCATAAGGTCGTGAGTTCAAGTCTCTCATTCTCAATGATTGAAATCCCCAAAAAAAAAAAATCTCCTTTACTTTTTTTTTTTTTTTTTGTTAGGTACTTGAAATGTCTTTTTGGTTAGGCCAATTAATGTTCACCTCAAAAAAGCAACATGCTAAAACAAAAATCAAAATCATTTGCATTTTTGGAATGTATTGTAATGTAAATGAAGAATACCCTAAATTCATGTTTCTAAAATATTATTTCATCTAAGATGTGTAATATTAAGTCAACTCATAACCAAAAGCAAAAGTTTGTACCAACCCATGTATATATTTGAGTTTAAAAATAGTTAGGGTTTAAATTAAGCTTACAATAACATGGAATGGGACATGATTTCTTGGTCTTGGTGAGTCAAATTGCACACTTGAGTTTGGTTTTCCAACACCATTACCACTAAAAAGTTACTTAAACTTTGATCCCAAAAGCAACCCTCCCCACTTTATAAAAGATAAAGCTGTTAAAAGCTTTAAAATAATTTAGGGGGTTTTCAAAACAGTTGTTAATTAATTATTTATTTAATTTTGATATTTGTTTTCTTGTGGCATCCTGATCAATGGCGATGCGCCTTCACACGTGTCTTCCATAGACAGGTTTGCTGTGGATTCGGCCACACTTGATCCTAGCCCTTAGGAATCTTGTTTGGAATCTGCAAATAAAACGGTTTTTTGTACCCACGGTTTTAAAAGGAATTAAACGAAATGCCTTTATTTAGGCCCGTTTGATAATTATTTGCTTTCTTATTTTTTGGTTTTTTAAATTTAAACCTATTTTCTCTCAAATTTCCTACAATTTGTTTCATCATTTCTACCATATATACATCTTTCTTTAAGAAAGTATAGGATGACCAACCAACTTTTAAAAATAAAAAAAAGTAGCTTCCCAAAATTTGTTTTTGTTTTTAAAAGTTAGTTAGTATTCTCCTACTTTCTTAAAGAAAGATGGATAAATGGTAGGAAGGGTGAAACACATTGTAGAAAATTTGAGAAAGAATAAGCTTAAATTTGAAAAACCAAAAACAAGAAACTAAGGGCTCGTTTGGTAACACTCTCGTTTCTTGTTTCTTGTTTCTTGTTTCTTGTTTCTTAGTTCTTGTTTCTTGTTTCTTGACTTTTTAAAATAAGAAACAAGATTGTATTTGGTAACTGTTTCTGTTTCTTGTTTCTTAAAAAAAATAAGAAACAGAAATAAACTTGTTTGATAACCATTTTTTTTTTTTTTAATGTAGCATGTAAAATTATATATATAAATCATTATCACAAGTTTGCATATTTTATAGCATAAATAATTTTTTAGAAGAAAAAAAACAAATGAATCTTAATGAAAAAATAAAGCAGTTATTTATTTTGTTTATAGTTAATTTATTTCAGCTCTACAGTTAATATGAGAACCGTTGTGTAATAAATACATATATTATGGAGTTTTTAAATCAAATTATAAGAATCTCTTCAATAAAAAAAATCAAATGAATCTTGATAACAACAAGTTCGTAATCAATACCCATATTATAAAAGTTTGAAATCAAATTATAAATAAATTCAAGAATTCATTAATTTTCAAAAATAAATAAATCAAGATTTCATTAGAATGAAGTCTAATATTTCTGTAGCTATCAAATTTAATGTGTTTGATTGATTCATTTTTTATATATTTATTTTTTATTTCTCTTAAGCTTTTGATATATGTAACTTTTTTATATATATTCATGAAATTAAAATAATAAATAGTTGATATATAACCAAAGAATTAAAATAATATATGAATGAATATATATTTGACCGAATTAAAATGAAAAGAGTTGATTTTAAAAAATAAAAACCGGAGGAAAAAAAGAAAATTAGAAAGAAAAATAAAAGGTTGATTGTTTAAAAAAATAAAAACTGAAGAAAAAGAAAATAAGAGTTGATTTGCATGTGGATTGAACCTAAAATGTGTGAGAGAGAAAGCAAATCTCACCAAACACAATTACCAATTGAGCCAAAGGTTATTATAGTTAATAATTGTACGTTTTTAAATATAAATAAGTACATCACAAAAAAACACACACAAGAAAAGAGAAACTCTTTTTGAGAGTTACTCACTTTTAACCCCAATATTAGAAATGTTTCTCTTTTTTTTTTCGGAAACAAGAAACGGGAACGGTTACCAAACAAATCTGTTTCTAAAAAAAGAGAAACAGAAACGAGAAACAGGAAACGGGAACGTTACCAGACGAACCCTAAATGGTTATCAAACGTGGCCTTATTTTTTTGAAAATTAAGATGGCTATTTGTAGCTTCATTTTTTGGCTCGAGGATTTGCATGTATAATAAAAACGTAAAATATTTCTCTCTCTCTATATATATATAGCACAAAATCAAAATTTTATTTATAATTAAAAGGTTCAAATTAAATTCTATCATTAGTTGTAATAAAATTCATTAAGTAGTACACTCAATTTATGATTTATAGAAAATTATATGTTATAAATGAATATTTATGGTAAATATATATATATATATTTTGTTTATATCTGTGACTGTCTGGACTATGCCCCGTACGTATTAATTTGAAATTAATTTCTAGGTAGGTGGCCACCATGAAATTTGAAAGCCCTCTTTGACTAATTGAGCTACTCTGTAATCGTTCTAAATTTCTTAACTTTTTAGTTAGAGTTTTTATGAGATTTTAATAGTATGAATAATACTTATTCTCAATATTAGTCAAAATTGGTGTATATTGTTAACCAACAGATCAGAGATTTGAAATTCGTTCTATTTCAAATATTATTTTTATACACAATAACCTCAAATGTCATTAAACTCAATTACACACAAAAAAGACCTTTATGCAAAATTTAGATACTCAAAAAAATAATAAAAGCCAATAAAACGAGTTTCAAAGTGAAAAACCAAAATAAGAATAGAAAGTTTAAAGTTTAAATGCTTTTGAGTAAAAAGGAAAAAAAGGAAAGGGGACTTTGGATGTATGGCAAAATATTTTCATCCTTAATATATAATCAAACTTAATTTATTTATAGTAAAAAAAATCAAATTAAATTTCATCCTTAATTGTGTTCAATTCAATTAATAATAGAATTCTTCAATCAGTTATAAACTCAATTTATCACTAGTTAAATTTTAATATTTATGAAAAAAAAATTACTTATTATAAATAAAATATTTTAAAACTTTTACTTCAAATTTAATATAAGAGATAAAATATGGAGCTGACACTAAATTCTCACAAAAGTTATTATTATTTTTGTTTAAAGAAAAAAACAAATAAAATACCGGGTCAACCCGTAGTGGAAAAGAGCGTAAAAAGCACGCGCCATAAATTCGAAATCGGTATAACGAAATTCCATTTTTCTTTTTCTTTTTCTTTTTATTTTTCGCATTGAAAAAGTGTACACAAACACTCCTTCTCTGCTTCCGCAGCTCTGTTCTCTTCTCCCTATCCGTTCATAATTTCACATTCCAATTTCCATTTCCTTTTCACACAAACATAAAAAATCCAACCACACTTTCCTTAATTTCCCATTTTCCCAATCATTTTCCCCTAATCCCATCTCTTAATCTCACTCTAATCCTCATTTTTCCTCTCAATCTCATCTGGGTCTCCCCGAATCTCACCCAAAACTCCCCAAATCCCAAGTTCCTCCTGTTTGGAACTTGAAACCATGACGGTTGAGCCTAGAATCGATGACCCAGTTGACCGATTTCCCGCTGGAATGCGTGTTCTTGCTGTTGATGATGATCCCACTTGTCTTTTGATCTTGGAGACTCTGCTTCGTCGATGCCACTATCATGGTACTATTCTGTTCTGTTTCTGAAGATTGTGAGATGTTTTCTCTCTTACTTTCATCTGTTGTGTTCTTCACTTAGATTGAATGCTACGGAATGAGAAGGGTGATGTCGGATTTTTAATTTGGAACTTTTGATTCCTTTTCTTTTCCAATACACTTTTGATATGATTCATATCTTATGGTTTCATTTTATTTTGTGTGTTGGCATGAGATTAACTCTTATATTCTATATGCCCAATGATTTGTTATTCGTTCGGTTTAGCTCTTGATTACTAGGTCATACATATCATCACATTGCTCCTTTTAGTACCATATAGATTTTTTTTTTTTTTTTTTTTTTTTTTTTTTTTTTTTTTATCGCTGGAATTTGGTGGGCAGCCTTGTCCCTGGTTAGGACTCGGGACATAACAAGCGGTTTACAATTAAGCTCACTTCTACGTTTCAAACCCTGGACCTCCAAAGAAATATACTTGGAGACCCCAAGCCTCTACCAACGAGACCGATCCTTGGAGACCGTACTTGCTGCATTTTTTTTTAAAATCTCACTCGAATGAGGAATTGTGTCGTTTGTGAAACTTGTTTTGGATCTAAGCTTACAGGACTTTCATGCCCCGCTACTCATTAAAAAAAAATTCTGATCTGTTGAGTCTTCAATAGGTTTGAATGATTCATTTGGGTTTTGAAGGCTATTGATAAAATCAAATGTTAATTGTTTTCATTGGATGTTGCAGTCACTACAACAAATCAGGCTGTTGTGGCACTCAAGATGTTGAGAGAAAACAAGAACAGGTTCGACGTGGTTATCAGCGATGTTCACATGCCTGATATGGATGGATTTAAACTGCTAGAGCTTGTTGGGCTGGAGATGGACCTTCCTGTTATTAGTAAGCCTTAAACTGCACTATCAAACTTCATACAAGGTTTTTGATGAAATTTTGAACACAGAATTTTCCAAAGTTTGTCAAAAGAACTAGATGTTTGAGTTTGGTTACTATATTTTTGTTTACTATCAAATTTAAGGTAGAACTGCAGAATATTAATCTGTTGTTTGTTTCAATTTGATATGTGAATGTGTTCTTAGTGCTCTCTGCAAATGGAGATCCCAAACTTGTGATGAAAGGAATTTCTCATGGAGCATGTGATTACTTGCTGAAACCTGTTCGCATTGAGGAGCTAAAGAACATTTGGCAGCATGTAATCAGGAGAAAGAGATTTGATCCGAAGGACCAAATGAATTCTGGCAATCAGGACAAGACTGATTCTGAGAATGGTGAAGAAGTAGCAGATTCAAATGGGAAATTTAATAAAAAGAGAAAGGATCAGGACTACAATGAAGACGACGACGACCAGGACTACAATGGGCAAGAAAATGACGACTCGTCTACCCAGAAGAAGCCTCGTGTTGTTTGGTCTGTCGAACTGCATAGGAAGTTTGTAAATGCTGTTAACCAGTTGGGCATTGACAGTAAGTTCTTCATCCTCTCGCGCTTGCTTTCTCTCTCACTTTCATCCGTAACCGAATGGTAATTGGTGACAACTAAAAAGATTATCGAGTCAACACGACTAATCATTCCCAATTATCATCATTGTTATTTTTAGCTTCAAGGTATAGTATTTATTAGATATAACCAATACATTTACGTAGTGGATAGTTAACTTCAGAATGTCATTAAATTGTATATTGAAGAAGGGTTATCCAGACGTAGGTCTGCTTATGACCTACATCAACTTATGTTAAATGGAATTTCTATCGTCTTGCTTCTGCTTAAAGAATAAAATATGAAACTGTATACGTCTTGTCTCTGTCTTATCGCCTTTGGCATTACAGAAGCAGTGCCTAAAAAGATTTTGGACTTGATGAACGTCGAAAAGCTCACAAGAGAAAATGTAGCTAGCCATCTCCAGGTAACACTAGTCTGGTGATTTGATTACAGCAGTTGATCATTACTTTTTGAAGCCTAATGTTAGTTCTATGGGTTACAGAAATACAGGCTTTATCTCAAGAGAATCAGCTGTGTAGCAAACCAGCAAGCTAACATGGTTACTGCATTGAGTAGCGCAGATCCTTCCTATTTGAGAATTGGTTCTCTAAGCGGAATCGGGAATTTCCATTCCTTGACTGGACCTCCACAGTTTACTAATACTGCTTATAGATCTATCCCAACAACCGGGATGCTCGGTCGATTGAATACTCCTGCTTGCATGGGTATGCAAGGCCTTTCTACCCCGGGAACAGTTCCACTGGGTAACTTGAACAATTCAAGCAATGATCAGTCTACATTTCAGTCAATCATGCTTTCGGGAAACCACGGTGGGAATATTTTTCGGAGAATGCCTGAGCCGTCAGAACTTGATCAACTACGATACGTTAAGCACGAGACCCATGTGGACAACCTCTCTTCTGCTTTTAGTGAGAGAACAGTATTTCCTGCTTCTACTGGCCTCCCAACTGCAAACATGTCTGCCAGTACTTTGAGCAATCCTCTCTTAGGATTAACCAGTGATCCTTTCATTTCAGAAGTCCAGCACCATGAATTGCACGGCGGTAGAAAATTTGGCCCTCAATCTTCCATTTCTGTGGTATCTTCAAACTCGGAAAGTTCACGTCCTTCACTAGATAATGTTAGATGTACCGGTGATAATTGGTCGAAAACTGCTCATTCATCTAGGATCCACCTGAATACTATTCCATCTAACAACCTTCCTAATATTGCTAATTCTTACCATAGTCAATTGAGGGACAATACTACCAGTGCATTGCATATTGGAAGTTGTCTTTCTGACATTTCTTCTATAACTTCAACATGTACTCAATCTCATGTTTCGAGAACCGATTCTCAATGTCAAACAGCCATAGCTAGCAACAGATATGATCAAATAATGACGAAGGTTCCAGTTCAAGATTGGAATGATCATAAAGAGGATGCCTATTACCACACAACTCTGGCCTGTAGCTCATCAAATTCTTTGATACCAGTGAATGGTGCCGCCGAGATGTTACCGAAGCATTTGGAAAATCAGAACACAATCTTATCAGGATGCAAGGGTTTTAATGTGACTAGTCAAGCAAATGGTCTTGATCATGCAATGGTGGAACATGATCAATTCAAGAAATCAGCTATGGATACATCACTCATGTTGAAACATGGGTACCTGTATGATCATCAGCAAAAGATGCAAACTAGGTTTTCTTCAAGCAACTGTGGCTCCTTGGAAGACATAGCATGTGCAATGATGAAAGAGGTAACATCTTTTCTCTTTGGTCATTAAATAAAGCTTACTATCTCAAGGATTATTAGTGCTAGTGTAGAAGGAGTGAGAACTCTTTTTCTTCTTTTGCTGCATTTTCTTTCTCTTTTGTGATTGTATCTAGTGAACTTGTTGGTATTCTTTTCCATTTGATATGATAATAGAATATCCAATTTTTCAGATCTTATACACACAAGTTCTAGGAAAAAATGGTTAAAATATCATTTTGGTCCTTCGTACTTTGTTTTTTATTCTACTTTGGTCTATGAACTTTTAAATGTTCAATTTTAGTCTGTATATTAAAAAAAAGCTTAAAATTGATCCTTACGGTAAGTTTTTGTTATTTTTTCTTCTTTAAAAAACTGCTATCTTCCTTTATAAATTTTAGAAATATGTTCAAACTTTGTCATTGTTTATATTATAATTATTAACATTATTGAACAAAATTTGATTAATATGAACTTATCAATTTTAAGTTTTTTTTTTTAAAAAAAAATTGTATAGCGTTTGCAATAAAATTCTGTCCAGCATAAGAAAAATAATTCTTTCTTTCCGTTCATCATAGAGATCTTCCAAATTCTTGCAATTTAGAGCAAATGATTTCTGCAAAAAATCCAATTTCTATAGTTTCCTTTCGTTCATTCTGATGTTCTAAGTACATATAAAAGAAAAGACAAAGAAAAGGACAGAGATGAACATTAGTTTCCATATTTTTGGATATTGTTTTAATCTCACTTTAGACCTTCCCCTATTTTCTTTCCTCTACACAAAATTGTTTTCCAGATATATGTGGTTCTGCTTCGAGCTCATTACTCAAACTCGAGATAGTGGGAAGAAGATAAAACCCAAAAAAATCATATACGCAAGTGTTTGGGTCAGCTTACGCAAACTTCGACTATTTTCACACGACAAATCACCGACACTACAACTTTTGGTTGCTACAAGGAAACCCGTAAGAAATTAATTCTTAGTTAAGTGACCACCATGGATTAAACTTAAAATCTTTTGGTACCCAAGACCTTCTTGACCACTAGGCGAACCCAAGAGATTCAATTTTCCATTTTCGTTGTCATTGTTAGTTCCATCTGAGCTTCACTTGTGTGAAACATTACCATGGCTTCTTTGTAACAATTGATACTCTGCAGGAACAAGATGATGGAAATTTATTGGAAGGTGACTTTGGATGTGATAATTATCCCATTGGAACGTGCATGTGAAACCAACCTACTCGAAGAAAGAGTTCTCGATTCGGCCTGCCAGCGTCATCTAGTCTTGCCTCAAGCAAATTTTAATGTATTAATGCTTTGCAGGTTTAGCTCCCTGTCCATGTTCTCATTTATCTTCCTACATAGTCTGTTTTCCTGTTTGACAGAGCAGAAGATTTTGATTTCATGACTGTTTATTGCTATTGATGTTGATCAACAATTGTACATTGTAATTCATATGGGTTATGATTTTGCTTCACTACATTACACATGATTGGTTTCGTTTTTTTCGACTTTCGGAACGGTTTCTGCTTTAGATTAGATCGAAATTATTACAACACCCATCTGAATTTTGTCACTGATGGATCACAAAAGCCTGCCCTCTCTCTTATTCTATGCAGAAATTAGATTATTCTTCTTAGTACTATTTGACCAGTTTTTGTTCAGTAATGAACACACCTTTATGCTATTCAAACTTTGAAGCTTACTCTAAAATAAAAGCAACCCCTACAAATGAAGAGAAACTTTGAAGCCTTACTGAATGCTGGTCAAGAAGTAGGAAGAGAAAGCATCAAGACTTTGCAAGAGCACAGGGACCCGAACATCGATCGCCTGGCTATCTGTGGGGCTCTGGAGAAAGTAAGCGACCTCGAGGACCGGTGGCTTTAAAGGAGATGCATAGGCAGCTTGTCCATGCAAGAATTCAATCTTGTGGAATGGCATTCTGGTCCAATCTGATACAACAGTGAGCTCCTTGAGAGGAGGGAGTGAAGCCTGAGGGCCTTCAAGGCCCTGTGTGTATGAATTTACGTAGTCATTATCGACTCGAGACTTGGCATTTTGTATCATCTCGATTATCGTTTTGTAGCTTTCTTCCTCCAACTGTTTTGCAGTTAAGGCGACCGAAGAGAGCACGAAGGCGTTGCCACTGAAGCCTTTAGGCAGAGGAGGCATCAGTTTTTTCCTGGTGTCAACTGCAAATTGTAAGCACACCATCTTTTCTTTGCTTAGAGCCAGAGCCTTGGTCCTTGCCTGTATAGACAGTAATGTTTCTCAAACTAAGACAACAATAATATATATTAGGAGTAAATTATAAATTTGGTCCCTCAAGAAAGTTAAATTTTATTTATTATGGTCTTTTTTTTTTTGAGATTATTTATTATGGTCTTATAAACTATAATTCAATTCATATGATTTGAAGAAAACTAAATTCTTTGTTTAAAAACTAAAATTTAATCTCTATATTTGATAAAGTCTAAAAATATATTCCTTATCATTTGTTATTGATAGTGAATTAAATGTGGAAGTTAACTATTTATATGTCATACATTTGATACCTCTACTTAATTCATCCGTGATAGCGAACGATATGAATTAATTGTTAGGTTTTTTTTTAAAAATGTAAAGGTAAAATTTTAGTTTTTAAAATCACAAAGACTAAATTATAATTTAAAAACATAAAAATAAAAATAGAAGGACGGAATTCTAATTTTCTTCGAATCATAGAGACCAAATTTATAATTTACGTTACTACATTAGTTTAGTACCTTCCATAGATGAGCAGCAATAACATCAAATGAAGAACAAGCAAATCCACCATTCTCCCCTATAACATTCTTCTTCATCCTCTCAATCATTCCTCTGCTTAACCTATATGTTCTACAAACATATTCCTTTCTCCCCATCACTTCCTCCTTCCCCATCGCGCTTTGCATTATCAACCGATACAAATGATCAATGGCCGCCGCCGCCCTCGACATGGACGACGACACTGCCCTCTTCTCCAAGCTACGATTAGCGACATTTTCGGTCAAAAACCGGCCTCTCTCATGCACCGGCCTCTGCAACTCAACCCCATATGGCTCCATCTTATTGTCCTTGAGAATGGCTGAGTTTGCTGCCCATGCACTTAGAAACTGGTAGGCTGCTGGTCCATCAAATAATGAATGGCTTATTCCTGTTCCTATGGAATATCCTCCACACTCAAACCTTGTCACCTAATTTGGAAAACATTCATTTCAAGTTTCTAAGAGCTGTAATTAAAAAACAAAAATGCGGGTTGAATTATAAGTTTGGTCTATGTTTATATATGTACACATACAAATTGAAACGTTGCACATATATACACATACATACATATATATGTACAACGTTTCAATTTATTTGAAACAAATTTGAAACGTTGTACATATATATGTATGTGTATATATGTACAACGTTTCAATTTTGTTTCGAATAAGTTTAAGAGGTTTTTGCAAGAATATACCAAATTGATAAAATATTTACAACACTAGGCAAATTTGAAAAAATTTAGCAACTATAGTCAAATATACGGTATAAGGTAATACTTTTTATACTGAATAACTAATACATAATACAGTATGGTGAGTATATTGTATATTTAATTATGGATGCTAAATATTTTTAAATTTGCCTAAGTCTATAATTATTTTGTAAAATTGGATTATCTAGTACAATTTTCCTAAGTTTAATTTCATTTGATTGACCTTAATTATACAATAATTTAATATCATAAAAAGTGTCATGTGGCCAAGATGTAGGAACTATCGATCTATTGCATGCTCAAACGAAAGGTAAGTTCCGCTCATGCAAGTTGTTGAAAACCTCATCAAATTTGAAAAGAAAACAATTCAACAAAATTTCTAATCTAAACAAAATTTCTAACTTTGAATTATATAAGCCTATATACTATTAAATATCAAATCAGAAGTCTGAATCCTCACATATTTTTTAACTAAGAGAAAAATAAAAATCAAAGGTTTGTAAGATAGGAGAGAAGAAAGAAAATTAGATATCTCCCTAAATTGGAGTGCTTTTGTAACTTAGTTCTTGCATATTGATCTATATATTAGTATCCTTCTAAAAAATAAGAAAAAATATAAGGTTAGTTTTAATATTTAATATTTAAGAAAGATGTGATATGCTTTTTTTTTTTCTTTTTTTTTTCTTTTTTTTTTTTTTGTAAGCACAAAGATTTGGTTTTCTCTATTTTAACCTCCTAAAATTTCACATTCAAAAAAAATATATATATAAACAAATAAATAAGGCCCTTTTTAATAACCATTTCGTTTTTTGTTTTTTGTGTTTTGTTTTTAATTTATTAAAAACACAATTTTAGTTTTATTTTTAAAATTTTAAAAATATTTAAAAAATTCTAAAAACTAAAAAAATAGCTTTTAAAATCAAGTTTTTGTTTTTTTTTAAAAAAATATGAAAAATTCAAAAATAAATAGTAAAAAACTAAAAAAATCAAAATATATTTGAAAACAAATATTGTTTTTATTTAGTTTTTAATTTTTTATAACGGAAAATTAAAATCAGTTATCAAACCTATAGTGTTTTTATTTTTTAGAACAAAAATAAAAAGTAAAAATAAATAGAAACGAAAAACAAAAAATGAAATAGTGTTATAGAAACGGAGCCTAAATGAATGGTTATTTAGAAAGTGAAAGTTTGGCCTGCATAAGTTGTGTTGTTTTTTTTTGTTGTAAATCCATGTGGATTTGGAACATGATCATATATAATATATATGAAGATTTGAAGGAACTAAGGAACAAAAATAATTGGCTTTACAGACTAAGAGAAATGTGTTCATTGTCTAATCCAAAGCTTGTCTCTTTGCCCTATAAAGCCTCGACATCGACATAGCCGCTGTCTTAAACCCTACACCTTTTCTTATCTTTTGTTTCTTTGTCTCAAAATCCAATTAAAATAAACCAAACAAACCAAACTTTCTTCCTTCCATGAAACTAAGCAAATTGGTTCTACCTTCAACATGTTTTTTAAGGGTGTAATTTTATGATAACCAAACAATGGAGAGGGTGACCATAAACCGTACATAAATGATCGTTTTTTTTTTAGTTCAAATTGAAGAGGATGACCATAAACCATACATAAATGATCGAACATTTGACTGTGGAGTTAAGTTAGATATATTACAACTAAGAATTGGCCCCCACTATATATATAAGACACTCACCCCATCTCAAAGCTTTGATTCCGAAGAAAATTCAAAAGATTTACAATTAAGTTCATACACAAGTTTCAAACTTAGACCTCTTAAAGACAAAAAATAAAGTAAACATCTCATAGAAAAGATACTTAAGAGGTACCCGTCTCAAAGCTTGGACTCGAGAGGCAACACAAAATTATATAATTATAAACTTGCTCTTGAATTATTTCAAACTTAAGATGATCTCCAAAATTAAGGTGTAGATATCTAATTTAAACATCTTAGGACACGACATGCTTTTTAAGGTTAAAATGACAACAAAAAGAATTAAACACAAAGATTTTTTCTGTTTGAATCCACTTTTGTTTTTCTTCATTGATATATATTTTTCAGCTTTATTCATAAAGAAGAATGTCTCACCTGAGCCACAACCAAAGGGAATTCAGAAAAATTGCCATTCAAAATAGGTTTATAAACCAACTTCTCAAAGAACTCATTGTAATTTGAGAGATCTCCAAGTTCTGAGATCTTGACATTTGTGTTTGCCTGAGCTAGAATTGCACCGCGGTTGTCGCACCGGAGATTCAGCTTACCGTCGGCGGGGTTCGGGTCCAACCGACCGGCCGCGGGGGACCAGATCGACAAGGTTTCTTCCAAACCTAGCTTCAGCTTGGTGAACACTGAATCAGGTGATGAGTTTGAGTAAAAAGAAGAAGGTTTGTAGAAGAAAATAAGGTACATGTGCAATGGACACTGCCTGTCTAAATTTGAGAGCTCCAAAAGTTTTGGAGGGTTTAAGGTTTTGGGAAAGACAGTGAGAGTTTTTGTAAGACAAACTTGGGAATGGGATTCATAGGGAATGGCCATAATGGTTGGTGTTTTTTTTTTTTTGTGTATGTCTGTGAAGGAATTGATTTTGTGTGTGGAGAAGAGAAGAGGAGATTAGGGTAATTATAAGGACTTGGGGTTGGAGATTCCTAGCTAGGGTTCATCTCTAACTTGTATTTTGTGAATTGTTTTCATCAAGATTAGGGCCTACATAACAATTATTATAATTCCTTTTTCTTTATCTTTTTGTTTTTTTTCTTCATAATGCATATACATAAAAAATAATAATAATCTATACACATGTGTTCACATAAGCATATAGCTCAATTGATCTAGATTTAAATCATCGATCAAAAGGATTAGATGTTCGAATTCTCCCATAACTTAATTGTTAGAACTAAAAAAATGTACGGTACGAAGTTGTCTTCAAGAGAAGGTCTCATTGGTAGAGGTTTGAGGTCTCCATATGTACACCTTTTTAAAGGTCTCGGGTTCAAAACTCATACAACTCCGATTTTTCAGTCATAAAGAGTTCGTAAAATGTAGGTTACATATGTCCATGAAGATGTATTATAGGGTTTGTATATATAACATGTAAGATTTGCAAATTTGTAGTATTAAAAAGAAGTTTTTTTTTTTTTTTTTGAGTACAAATTGGGGGAGTAGAAGAAGCAAATATTTAAATATTAACAAAAACTCTGTATCTCAAATTAGCTTATATATGCCTTTTGTTCGCGTGTAGATTGTATTAAAACAGTAAGAAAATATAAATAATGACATGTCACATATTACCATGCATTCGTATAAGGTATTCTATCAAATTTTTATGTATCTTGTCTAAGCTCATAAGAATAGTTGAATTACTACAATAGTTAGTTTAATAGTATATCTATTTGGAGTATGAAATGATATTCTCACAATTCTGAAATATTTTTATAAGATAATATTCAACATATATTACGTTGTGTGACAAATTAATCATTGATAACAACATATTGCATCCACAATAATAATGCAAACCCCACATTTTCCTATATACTTAGAAGCTGGAACATACCACTTTGTAACTTCATGAATAGAAAAAAAAAATACAATAATAATAATATAATATAGAGATAACCATCCTAAAATGATTCAAGTGGTCAAAGAGGATTTTGGGGTGCTTAAGGTGACGGTGAGATCAATCCATTGGTGGTCATCTACCTAGAATTAATTTTCTACGAATTTTTTTGACATCTAAATATTGTAAGGTCAGGAATATCTCCTATAACATTAGTCGAGATAGGCGCTAATTTCTCGATCACTAAACTAATTTAACCTACATTGTGACTGCTAATTAAAGCTAAAGGATTAAGATAAGAAAATGACTCTCCACCTATCATTTTGCCCTTAATATTCCATGACTCAACATTGAAGGGACCTCTTAAAAACTGTTCATTAATTCACTTAATTATAAACCATATGTTTCTTTCAAACCCATTTCCATCAACCTCTAAACTTTTTCTGCAAAACCCTACTTTTGTTGTTCTCTTTGCCGTGTGTTTTCAGAAAAAACAAAAATAAATAAGCATAGAAAAGTTAGTTTTTTTTTTTTTTTTTTTACTTTTTTCTTTTTTGAGTCCAATAACATATGGAGCCGTGATTATAGTATGTAACCTCTTAGTTAATACGTATGTGATGTCATGAGCTGCGCTTCTTTTGACCGAATAGGTCAGTGGCGTAATGGTTTTATTGTTTGATTGTAAATCAGTTCAACACCAGTATCACAGATTTGATCCCTAGCGCGAACACTCACTAATATTAAAAGAGAATGTATTATGGAGATGAGTTTTTTCAAACTTTCCAATCTTTAAAAGATGATATATAATCTACATAAACAGAGAATGAAAGGTTAGGGGTGAAAAAGGTAGAAGCTTGCACTGTTGTTGAAGAGGATGGAAGAGGCCCACAAAGGCTGAGAATAAACTAAATTCACAGCCAAAGACAAAAAATGAGGTGGAAATTGAAAAAAAAAACTAGGGTTGTTGGCTTTTTAGGTTAAATTATACATATTGGCTCTTGGGTAATTAAGTGTGTACTTTCTAAAAGATAAAGACTTTAATTCCTTTCTTCCAAAGGAAAATTTATATATATATATATATATATAAAAAAAAAAACTTTAATTTAAATTTTTACTCAAACTCTTTACATAATAGTTTCATCTTCTTTTAAGTATGTGAATCCTACAAGAATTTGTAAACTATTTTTTAAGCTTTCAAATTTTTATTTTGTTTCTAGGGACGACGTAAGTGATCGTCTAGATATTCTTGCAGGTGTGTTCCTTTTGAGGTTTTAGATTAATTTTTGGGCGATTCTTAATTTTGCTTCCGGTCCTACGTTGTAAACCCTAAACCCTAAACCCTAATTATTCCGTGGTTAACTTAAATGAGGTCGTGATGAGAATTTATTTTATTTATTCATGGTATGGGGGGGGATGTTTGAGGTCATGGTCTTTTTTAATACAATTGAGGGTTGAGACTTCAAACCCTATATAAATGAGGACACCACTATTCTCAATTAAAATAAGAGCGACATATTGATTTTCATGAGTGAACTTGAGACCATGGTGTAGAAATGAATTACTACCAAACAATAAATCAAATATGTTACCAACTATTTCGATCATTTATACACATAGTTACTTCAAATAAATCGTGTAAATGATGTACCATATCCAAAACTAATCGATAATGAAAGGATTAGATCGTATATTTATATATAAATAGATGTGGGGTTAAAGTTGTTGGAAAAACAGGTTGGCTTTGCTTTGCATAGAAAGAGAGGGAAATTAAAGGGTTGAAAAGCAAAAATACAAGCGTGGATTTGAAGCACAGTGTTGTCTGTTCATGTCTTCAACTTTCCCAACACTTAGCCTTATATTCTGCTCTTTTACCCCTTTTTTTTTTTATTTTTTTCTCAATTCCATTTTTATTTTTTAAAAAAATTCTAATTAATTTATTCTACTAATTAATTAAAGAATCCTCCTTTTGGCACCGCCTGCAGTTTCTTATATATTTTTGCTTATAAGATTCCACCACCACTTGCATGCACATTCCATTTATAAAGTATATAATATGTACGTACATTTTTTAGGATCTAGTCTTATTGTTTTTATAAGATATATGAGTTAATTCATAAATTTCAAATGAGTATTTAGTTTAAAAAAAAATTAAAAGGAAACTTATTCTCAATTAATTTTAAATTGGAACTGGCGTTTGTGTTTAGAGATGTCCATTTTCTCCGTCCCGCCCGACCCCGCGGGGACCCACCCCGAACGGGGCGATGAATCCCCGATTAAGCGGGGAAATGGGGAGTGAACGGGGCGAATTTTTTCCCCGGTGACTAAACGGGGACGGGGAATATGATCACCGTCCACGTCCCCATCCCCGCCCCCACCCCGAGTATTATTTTTATTTTTATTTTATTTTATATTAAATTAGTATATGTTCTTTGTTTTGAAAATTTATTAAATTAGTATATATTTTTTTTTAGAACGATATATATTTTTATATATACTAACAGTTTCTTTTTTCTTTTTAATTTTGATTTTACACATTGTTGAAAGAAATAAGTAACTTTTTTTGAAAATTTATTTACTTTGATTTCGGAAGTTGTTGAAAATTTATTTGTTAAAGTTGTAAATTGATATTATATTTATGAAATTCGTTATAAAAAAATATTTTGAATAAAGGTAGGACAAGATATAAAAGAAAAAAAACGTGAAAAAAATACAATTTATAAAAAAAATTGAACGGGAAATATTTCCCCGCGGGGAACCCGATCCCCGCTAATTCCCCGCAGGGAATCCCCGCCCCGATCCCCGCAAAAAAAAAACGGTGAATTTCGCGGAGACGGTGATCGATTTTGGTGGCGGAGACGGGGACGGGGAAGGCATTCTCCGGCCCCGCCCCGCCCCGCCCCGTGGACATCTCTATTTGTATCTAAGTTTATGATAACTAGAATAAGATTTTCATTGTTAATTAACTTTAGAAGGAACTTCATGATTTTATATAT
>JBBMEF010000023.1:720916-736174 GCA_037832685.1 Sicyos baderoa
AGACTTCGTAGTTAGAGCTAGGGATCCTTCAGTTTTTTAAAGACGATAGGGCTTTGAGGCGTGTCCTTGGGTCCGTGGGGACTTGCTTGTGTCATAGGTACTTAGAAGCCCTAGGATCTTGGTATCAAACTTTTTCAATCTCTAACGCGACCCTATTTTTCTTCACTTGTGTTCTTGAATCTGGCTTTACAAAGCTTCCAAACTGGTTCTCCCCCGTTCACATCGAAGAACTTGTATTCTCGATTCTGACCGTCGAAGACTCCAAGCGCAATCTCCATCGTTCATATTGAATATCTTGGTCATGAGTACAACATATTAAAATTTCAACTCGATCCGACGGTTCGTTAATTGATAAATGTCAAATTACTAAATCTGGGGGAACCTTTTTTCTACTCTTGTGTCGCTCTATTCGCGTTGACGGATCTTGTTGTAAAAAGCTTTAAACGAAATCTCTACCGTTCAGATTGGAGATCTTTGAAGTGCGAACGAAATATAAAAATTTCAGCTCGGTCCAACGGTTGGTTATTTTTAAAACGCCAAAATACAGAACCTGGGCGGAACCCCTTTTTCTACTCATATGATACTCTATTCGTGTTGATGAATCTTGTTGTAGAAAGCTTTAAACACAATCTTCACCGTTCAGATTGTAGATATTTGTGATGCGAACAACATATTAAAATTTCGGCTCGATCCAACGGTTGGTTACTTTTAAAACGCCGAAATACATAACCTAGGCGGAACCCTTTTTCTGCTCATATGTTGCTCTATTTGTGTTGATGAATCTTGTTGTAGAAAGCTTTAAATGCAATCTTCACCGTTCAGATTGTGGATCTTTGTGATGCGAACATCATATTCAAATTTCGGCTCGATCCAACGGTTGATTACCTTTAAAACGCTGAAATACAGAACCTGGGCAGAACCCTTTTTTCTGCTCATATGTTGCTCTATTCGTGTTGATGAATCTTGTTGTAGAAAGCTTTAAATGCAATCTCCACCGTTCAAAATGTAGATCTTTGAGATGCGAACAACATATTAAAATTTCGGCTCGATCCAACGGCTGGTTACTTTTAAAACGCTAAAATACAGAACCTGGACAAACCTCTTTTTCTGGAAAAAGAATGTAGTTACCTTTGAGTTGTCGAGCCTGGTGTAGCGGATGATGTCACTCCTTCGGCGCTGGTGTCATTCCCTATATTTGAGGTAGTTTTTTGTCTGACTATCCTCTTAGAAGCCCTCTCCTCATTTGATTGAATTTTTGGCAAGCGGCTACTATGCCTCATACTCATCTTCAATGGTGGAGTGCGGCGTTAGAAATTTATTGTAGTTTTTTGGTAAAGCACGAACTCGTCCCCACAGATGACGCCAACTGTTGATGCCGAAATTTGGTCTTCGAGATCAACGGTGAATTTGTATTTCGTTGGGACGAATACCTGCAAAACAAACAATAATTAACTAACACCGGCGCGACGTGAGCGACGCCGCCTCCGATGCCAAAGTCAATCTAGGTCAAAAAGTGTAGAAGTGTAGAGGAATTGTCTAGGGTTTAGAATAGCTTACTTGGGGAGTGAGTGACTGACATATTTATAGGAGACTCAAGTGACTATTTTTGGTAAAATAATCTCTTATCTAAGGAAATATCTTCCTTTTTAGGAAATCTCTTATCTAAGAAAATATCTTACATATCTTCATTTTTAGGTGAATATTCTCAATTTGGGCTTGTGGATTTTATTAGATCTTGACCACAAATTTCACCCATAACAACTTGAAATTTTGGTATAAATCAATTTTTGATAAAAATGTGCTATAATTCTAATAGATAGTCTTAAAGTTGCTATACCGTACAAATTCTCAAATATTATTCAATTTAATGCATATTATTTTAAAATAAAATGAAAAATATAAATATAATTAATTGTGTATACTTAATTGTTAATGCACAATAATTATTATATACTTAAAAAATAATATATTATTATTTGTTAATGTTTAAACTACACACAAACTATAGAGAAAAAAATTGATAAAATTTAATAATTAAAAAAAAAAAATCAAGAGGACAAAAGTGTCATTTATGGTATCTTCTACGTGACCATCTTAAAAACTCATGTTGTAAAGGGCATCCAAATGGTTGTTAAATGGGCATACTAGGATGTCGAGCATCTTAGGATGCTTTGATTTTTTTCAATTTCAGTAAAAGAAACGTAATAATCAAGATGCCCACCTCATAAGAATTTTGGATCACCCTGAAATGAACGACCGTCGAAGGAACTCGGCAAAATGACCCTGTGATTGAGATGATTTGTGATGTAAAAAGAAGATTTGACTTTGGAAATTTTTTTCGTATCAATTAACAGTTGTTATTACCTATAATCTTAGATTTCATAATTCAAGAGTTTAGGTTGTAAAGTTTGTCTAAATCTAATATTCTTAACAATGTGTTTTTAACAAATTATATTATAAAGGATACAACCTTTAATATCACATCATCTTCTTTTTGCCATCCAATGAATGTTCACCTCAAAATGCAACCCAATGAAAAAATATATTCTTTTCATTTTGTTTTCCAAAATACTATCTAATCTAAGATGTGGAATTAAGTTAGCTTTTTAACCTAAAGTAAAAAAAAAAAAATTGTACTAGCACGTTATAAATGAAGAAAATAAAAATGAAATAAAATCAGTCCAAAGACCAAATTGAACACGTAAAATATAGAATAACTAATCAAAATTGTTTAAGTTTGAAAATCATATGAATATTTAATTCCTATGGTTTTAACTTTTAAAAGTTTAGTCTATTTGGGGAGATCAAATTTAATAAATAATATTATTCTTCCTTCACCTATTAATGACTTATTTTACTTTGTTGATAGTGTGGGTTAAACAATTGTTTGGATAAATTGAATTATCAATTTCTAAAAAAGTTACATTAATTGTTAATTGTCAATAAGATGATAGTGAAATATAAATTTCCAATTGATTTTGTGATCATAAAATTGAATTGAGTTTCAACTAATTCAACTGATACCGATTATTTCAATTAAATCAATAACTTTTAAACATATAGATATTAAATTTTTAATCTTGTCTAAAACATATATCTATGTATATATATATTTTGATTTGGCTTAAACTTACATGGAATGGGACATAATTTCTTGGTCTTAGAGAGTCAAAATGCACACTTGAGTTGGGTTTTCCAAGACCATTACCCCTTACAAATTACTCAAACATTGATCTCAAAAGCCCCCCTTTTCCACTTTATAAAAGATAAAGCTGTTAAAAGCTCAAGTTTTTTTTTTTCATATAAAACCTTTTATTAATTACTTAATTAATTATGGTATTTTTTAATAGTAACAATAATAAATTAATAATAGTATGGCATTGTGCATCCTCGTCAATGGCCATGCGCATTTACACGTGTCTCCATATACAGCCTGGCTGTGCTCCCGTCCACACCCGATCCTAGCCTTCGGGAATCTTAAAACGTTTTTTTATTTTCGGAATCTGCAAATAAAACGGTTTTTGTTGCCGGGTTTTAAAAGGAATTTAATGAGATGCCTATTTGTAGGCCGATTGTTTGGCTTATGAAACTTTTAATAATATAAAGAAAATAATAATATATTTTTTTTAACAAATAATAATAATAAACTTTCAATCAAAAAAAAAAAAAAAAAATTAAGCTCTATAATAGTTGGGTGGAAAATTGACAATTTTATCTTTGTCATTAGATATACATTAGTTGTCAAAGCTTTACCAATATTTTATATAATTTAGTAATTATGATGTTACGAGTGAAACCCTAAAGTAAGTAAGGATGTCTTGAGTCTTTACTAATAAGAATTCAAGTATTGTTTTCCAAAATTTATATATTTATCAGCGGTGCAATTGAAAATATGTGTTTATTATTATTATTTTAATACAATAATATTGAGGGAAGAATAATTCTAACTTATAATCGCATGATTATTAGACCGTAAAAATAAGTGAGTTTTAACTAAAAAGAATTGACATTTTTTGCCTTAATTTCTTTTAGTACATATTTTTTAAAAGAAGAAAATATCGATTATGGCACAAAAAAAAAATCATTGTTGCCATAATAATCTTTACTAAAAGAATCAAAACCATGTCAAAGATTTCATTAATAGATTTTTGTTCTTTTATGAATAATTTTTTGTTAATTATCTTGGTTTATTGATCAACGAAAAATTAGAAAATGGAATTCAATTGATAGTCATCAATCATTTAACAATTAATTTACTACCATTTTTTCCCTTTTGTTTTGTTTTTCTTTAAAAAATATCTTTCATTTTTTTTTTGACAGATAAAATGTATCTTTCAATTAATAATGACTATAATATTGAAATAGTTTACGATCAAAATAACCCTATCCTTATAGTAAATAAATTTGGACATAAAAAGTAACACAAAATAAAATTTTCAAAATTTCAATAAATTTTAACTATAACACTGTAGAAAAAGGAAAAAAAAAAGAAAAAATCAGCGGGTCAACCCCTTATCGAAAAGCGCGTAGAGGCCACGCGCGAGAAATCCCAATTGCAGAAACGAAATTCCTTTTTGGTTTTTGGCATCCACATTGAAAGCAGAGTGAGAGCGAAAGAAAAAGAGAGATTCCATTTTCAGCAAAAAAAACTCAAAAAAAAAAGAAAAAGAAAAAGTCTCTGTTCTTCCACAGCTTCCGCCCTCGATCTCTCGTCCCTGTCCGTTCATTATTTCAGATTCCATTTCCCTTTTTCTCACAGCTCCCTCAATTCCCCATTTCCCCCAATCCCACGTTTCAATCGCCTTTTTTCTTCATTTTCTCATCTGGGTCTCGCTCAATTTCTCCAAAAACAGCTCAAATCCTGTTGAAATCATGACGGTTGAGCCCGGATTCGACGACCCACATGACCAGTTTCCGGTGGGGATGCGTGTTCTCGCCGTTGATGACGACCCCACTTGTCTTTTGATCTTGGAGACCTTGCTTCGTCGCTGCCGCTATCATGGTATTGCTCAATCCTCTGTTTCTTGCACTTCGTTCTGTTCTTTGCAGTTGGTTGTTTGATCTGTTGACTTGATTGAATGCAAGGGGAATAAGGTTCATGTTCAACTTTAATTGGGAATTTTGTCGCCTACGGGCGGCGCAGTGGTCGAGTGCCTGAGCCTCGAGAGTGCGCTCCTCTTGAGGTCTCAAGTTTGAGCCATGGCCAATTTCGCTTCCTTGTACTACCATGTATCTTGGTTGTCACTGTTTAGAGACCGGCTAGTGGTGCCTGAGTTTAGAGGAACAAAGCTTCAAGTTCCTGAGTCATCTAAAAAAAATGGGAATTTTCGATTCCCTATCTATTTCAATACAGTTTTAATATGATATACTATGAACCACCATCATCAAGTGGACTAGTGGTGAAGAGTAACCATCAACTAATTTAATCTATGCTGGTCATCTATGTAGAAATTAATTAGTTTAGTATCGGTTTTTTGACATTCAAATGTTGTTAAGTCAAGTCTAACGTTCTGTTTGTCGAGGTGTGATAATAATATCCTATGGTTTGATTTTGTTTTATGTGTTGACATGAGGTTAGTTTTTAAATTCTGTATCTCCAATGATTTGTTCTCGCTTGAGTTAGTTACCTTGAACATTATTTTAGGTTCTGTGATGATGTTCATGACTTGGTCCTGATTTTTTGTTTCTCGTTTTTGAAATTTAAACTTATTTTCATCCAAATCCTCTTATCAAGGATTTCATCTTCCCTTATCTTCCCTTGTTTTGGAAATTACCCTTTTTAGTTTCCTATTTTTTATTTGGGTTTTAAGAACATAGGTAAGATGTAAATGAGAAAAACGATATGGTAAAAATAGTTGTTGTAGTCTTAATTTTCAAAAACCAAAAATGACGATCAAATGGGACTATAATTTCTAAATCTTGTTTTTGAGTGGAACCAAGAAAATTGGTTTTTCATTTGCTGCTACTAATCACAATTCCATTTCTTCTGATCTGTGAAGTCTGCATTATTTCTGGATCTATTCTTTGGTTGGTCTATAGGTTGAATGGTTCGTTTTGGTTTTGAAGATATGATCAAATCAAATGTAATTTAACTGTTTTCATTGGATGTGACAGTCACTACAACAAGTCAGGCTGTTATGGCACTCGAGTTGTTGAGAGAAAACAAGAACAAGTTTGATGTGGTTATCAGTGATGTCCACATGCCTGACATGGATGGATTTAAGCTGCTAGAGCTTGTGGGACTGGAGATGGACCTTCCTGTTATTAGTAAGTCTTAAACTGCACTACCAAACATCATCTTGTTGTCTTTCTCTTTGGTTTTATGCTTAGCAGCTTTTTAATAAAAAATTGAAGTTCCCAAGGGGTGGTACGGTAGTCGAAGGCTTGGGTTTTGAAGGTGTGCTCCCCTCAAGGTCCCAGGTTCGAGACTGATCTGTGACATTAATTTGTTAACACCTCCAGAATTTGCACTTTTATTGACAAATTTGACGTAAAACTTCAGAATATTAATCTGTTGTTTGGTTCAATTTGATATGCCAATGTTTTCCTAGTGCTGTCTGCAAATGGAGATCCCAAACTTGTGATGAAAGGAATTAGTCATGGAGCATGTGATTACTTGCTGAAACCTGTTCGCATTGAGGAGCTAAAGAACATTTGGCAACATGTAATCAGGAGAAAGAAATTTGATCCGAAGGATCGAAAGAGTTCTGGCAATCAGGACAAGCCTGATTCTGAGAATGGTGAAGAAGCAGCAGATCCAAATGGGAAATTTAATAAAAAAAGAAAGGATCAGAACTACGACGATGATGATGACGAGGACTATAATGGGCAAGATAATGATGACTCTTCAACCCAGAAGAAGCCTCGTGTTGTTTGGTCCGTCGAGCTGCATAGGAAGTTTGTAAATGCTGTTAACCAGTTGGGCATAGACAGTGAGTTCTTCATCCCTCTCTCTTTTCGGTATAGTATTGTTACGATGTAACCGTTACGTCTAAGAAGCTGATAGTTAACTTCAAAATGTGACTTTTAATTAATTTGTGTATGGATCTATAGCTATGTGGATTTCTTTCCCTGATAGTTCTTTCTCTGTTCATCTCTTTTACAGAGGCAGTGCCTAAAAGGATTTTAGACTTGATGAACGTCGAGAAGCTCACAAGAGAAAATGTAGCTAGCCATCTCCAGGTAAACACTCTCGGTGATTCGATTGTTGCGGTCGATCCTTACTTTTAGAAGCCTAATGTTAGTTCAATGGATTGCAGAAATACAGGCTTTATCTCAAGAGAATCAGCTGTGTTGCAAATCAGCAAGCTAACATGGTGACTGCAATGGGCAGTGCAGATCCTTCCTATTTGAGAATTGGTTCTCTTGGCGGAATTGGGAATTTCCATTCCTTTAATGGACCTCCACAGTTTACTAACACTGCTTATAGATCTATCCCAACTACCGGGATGCTCGGTCGATTGAATACTCCTGCTTGTATGGGTATACATGGCCTTTCCTCCCAGGGAACAGTTCCACTCGGTAACTTGAACAATTCAAGCAATGATCAGTCTACATTTCATCCAATCATGCTTTCTGGAAACCGCAGCGGGAATATTTTCCGAGGAATGCCAGATCCATCAGAATTTGATCAACTACGACATGTTAAGCACGGTATCCACGTCGACAATCTCTCTCCTGCTTTTGATGAGAGAACTGTATTTCCTGCCTCCATTGGTCTTCCAAATGCAAACATGTCTACCAGTAATGTGAATAATGCTCTTCTAGGATTAAGTAATGATCCCTTGATTTCAAAAGTCCAGCATCATGAGGTGCATGGTGGTAGAAAATTTGGACCTCAATCTTCCATTTCTGTACTATCTTCAAACTCGGAAAGTTCACGCCCTGCACTTGATAATGTTAGATGCACCAGTGACGATTGGTCGAAAGCTGCTCATTCATCTCGGATTCACTTGAATACTATTCCATCTAGTAACCTTCCTAATATTGCTACTTCCTACCATACCCCAAATGCATTGCATATAGGAAATTGTCTTTCTGATATTTCTTCTATTGCTTCAATATCTCCTCAGTCTCACGATTCTCGAACCGACTCCCAACGTCAGGCAGCCACAACTAGCAGAAGATATGATCAAATAATCACAAACGTTCCTCTTCGAGATTGGAATGGTCATAAAGAAGATGCCTATTACCATACGTCCATGGCCTGTAGTTCATCAAATTCGTTGATGCCCGTTAATGGTGTCCCAGAGGCGTTACCGAAGCATTTGGAAAACCAGAACATGATCTTCTCGGGAAGCAAGGATTTTAATGTGATGACTAGTCAAGAAAATCTTCTTGATCATGCAATGGTGGAACATGATCAATTCAAGAAATCGGGTATGGAGACATCACTCGTGTTGAAACAAGGGTACTTGTATGATCATCAGCAAAAGATGCAAGCTAGATTTTCTTCAAGTAATTGCGGTTCCTTGGAAGATATAGCATGTGCAATGATGAAACAGGTAACAAATTTTCCTTTTTTTTTTATAAGAAATAATTTCATCCTACAAACCTTCCATATTATGCAATTAAAGTAACCCTAAATTCAATCTCCTATAGTTTCCTGTTGTTCATTCTGATGTTCAAGTTCGAACAAAAATCAAAATACAAAAAAAACTCTTGTTAATATAAAAGAAAAAGACAGAGATGTACACATGTTTCCATATTTTTGGCTATTGTTTTAATTTATCATTCAGGCTTTCCAATGTTTTCTTTTACTTTTCACATAAATTTGTTTACTAGAGACATATGGTTGTGCTTCAACTCATTACTCAAACTCCAGATAGTGAAAAGGAGACAAATTTCACATGAAACAAATAAGCCTCTTTTAAATTGCAAAAACTTAGCTAGCATGTATCATCGACCTAGAGGTTATGTAATTGAATCTCCCCATCTTCAAATGTTGTTGAACTAAAAAAAATGAAAATTGCACATACTTGGTGAGGAAATAGTAACAAAGTTGTGACTAGGGCGAGTTAGCAACCGGGAAAATGTTAAGAGATTCGTTTTTCTATTTTCGGTATCAATACGATACTTTTACCGACAATGTTCATTTCATCTGAGCTTGATTGTGTAATACAAACAACAATTTGACATTATGCAGGAACAAGATGATGGAAAATTATTGGAGGGAGACTTTGGATGTGATAACTATCCCATTAGAACGTGCATGTGAGCACAAAAAAGGAGTGCTCGAATCGGGCTGCCAGCGTTATCTAGTTTTGTCTCAAGCAGATTTGAATGTGCCTTCAGGTTTAGCTTTTTCTGACCATGTTCTCCATTTAGCAGCTTCCTACATTGTCTGTTTTGCTGTTTTGACAGAGCAGAAGTTTACAGGAAGTCTCTATTTCATTTGATTCCATGACTGTTTGTTTGTTGCTATTGATGTTGTTCAACAATTGTACATTGTAATTCATATGAGAAATGATTTTGCTTCACTACACTACGCCTGATTGGTTGGTTTTGTTTTTGTATCTATTTTAGATTAGATGGAAATTATTACAACACCCACCCAACTGAATGTTGACATTGATTAGACAACAAAAAGTTGCCCTCCCTCTTATTCTATTTCATCATGTGTTCAATAATGAACAAAATCGTGGGGGCGTTTGGATGGATAGTTGTATGAGGAGTCATTTTGAATGATTAAAAATTAAGATTTTTGTAATAATTCGTTTGAATGTGAATTTTTGTAGAAGAGTTGAAGATAATAGCTTATTTGGATGTTGGTTTTTGTAGAAGAGTTGCAGCTAGTAGCTTATATTTGGATGTGAATTTTGTAGAAGAGTTATAGAAATGTGTGTTTTGAAATGATGAGTTATTTTGAATGATTAGAAATAAATAGTTATTTTAAGTGGTTACAATACCTTGTTTAGATGTAATTTTTTGAATTGTAAATGTTCATTTATAACTCCTTAACAAAATCAAAAGGCAAACACCCAAATTTTCGTCTTCCAACATTTTCATGTGGTCCAAGAGGATGATCAGCCACACGAGAACTTAAACACGGCCCAAACTACTACGGGAGGTAGCAGTGGAGGATTTTTTGCAACGGGCAAAAGTCTAACGAAACGAAGCGCAACCTCTAACTGCTCGAGGAGAAAGAAAATAATGAGAGAGACTAAAATGGTATTCGATGAAGATGAAAACATTTTTCTAACTATGGTACGTTAAGGAATCTACAATAATCTATAGACAATTTATTAAAAGTTTGTTGATTTAATTGGCTCTTTAACTTGAATTAGGTTAATACCCTCTGCAATCATTTAAAAATTAATAATAAATCATTGGTAATTAAATCAACAAAATACCTAAACTCGAATCATAAAATGCCAAATTCAATTGCACGAAATACTCTCATTTTGAACAAAACAACAGAAAAAAACATGAAAAGAAACAACAACTAGAACTAGACGTAATAATTTCACAATTTTGTAAATATTATTCTTTTTTTTAATTTCATGGAAATTGTAGTAACTATATTATTTTAGACACTTATTTACAAAAAAAATGTCTTTCAAGTTTTTTAAATTTAGCAAATTGATTTACTCATTTTAAATTAATTAATAATATATTTTTCTTAACATCAAGAATGCCCTCATTAGGGTTTCTTCGAACCTCAAATTCTTCTAATTAGATATTTATAATAGCAAAGCAGTTGCTCAACGACATAAATATATTTTTATAATCCAGAGGTTATAAACTTGAATCTCTCTCCTATTTGTACTATTTGATGGTAGACACGAATTTTATGGTGGTATGAGTTGAAATATACATGCATTATAGTTTCACAATATACCTTTTATTCTTTAAGGAGTTTCTTAACTCTTTATTAGTGACTTTTATGTTTTATTTGTGGGATTTAGTTCCCTACAAAAAATTATCTCGCATTTAATTTTTTTTCTTGTTTATAAATCTCAATTCAATCTATTATTTTTCCTTTTTGATAAATGATCAATTAATTAACATTAAATTCGACTTAAAATAATAATTAACCATCATAAATATTTATTAATTTTTAATTAGATGTTGAATTTTTTAATATTCATATGTATAAATATATAAATATAAAATATAAATAGAACGGTTGTGATTTGTGTTTAATAAATTGTTTGGTTTTTTTTTTAATCCTTTTGATCTAGCATAATGGATCAAAAAGAGAGTCTAAAAACAGCCAAATGGGAGTCTGTATTACTAACAGCAATTAATACTTTCCTTTCCTTTTACAATGTTTATAATTCTTACAATGAGTGACAAATACACTGTGAATTGTTTCTTTTTCTCTAATCATCTAAAACAATCACCCCCTGGTTCCCTTCCTTGCTCGTTTCAACTTCCATTTCATCCACCCGAGTTGAGCATTCTGGCTGCCCAGGATCAGCAGATGCTGTAACATGACCGAACGGTTCGGGCTTTTCATCGATGGGATCAAGGTCTATCTGCATCGACTCATTGCTTTCTTTCTGAGGTTTGGATTCTGTTGCAGGATCGATCTCCATATTTCGAACCCTAGCGGCCTTTTGACTGTCTAGATCAATAAGCAACGAGTTAACGCCAATGTCATTGCTCGGTGGCTCAACGCGTGCAGTATGCGAACCGGGAGTCGGCTGTGGAGAAAGAATTCGGTCCACGTCTATGAAAATCTTCTCCAGAGGGAGGAGGTTATTTTTCAAGTCAGAAGCAGTATGGTGGCTCCCAGAGGGCGCATGGACCAGCTCTCTGCAATTTTCATCCACAACCTTGCACATCTGCTAAGAAAATGGATGATATATGAAAAACTCTAAACCGGTATTCTCCGTAAATCGTTTTATGAACAAAAGGGATTATTACCTCATTGTAAAGCCGGCTTAATTCCAACCTATCAGGATTGTCATCACAAGCGGTCGAAGTTTCTTCGGAAGCTGCACAGTCAAAATAAGGTTCATCACAAGTCTGTGCCAAAGAATCTTGGATTGTTTTAGGAGGGCGTTCAAAGAATTGTCTCCTACAAAGGTTCTAAAAATGTATTCTTTTAACCATTGTCATTTCTACCCTATCACCAAAGAATCTAGGATTCTAGCTAGAACCAGAAGCACCCACGGGTAGCACATCGCATTCGATTGATAAACCCAATTTATCCCAACATTTGTGAAACATCCATGAGTATCAAATCTTACATAACACTTAATGAAGTCTTTTCCAGAAAGTACAGTTAATTTGATGACTTTTGAAATGGTGAGAAGTATTTTAGTCTATTAAAAACCCCCTGAAGTTTTTGAGTGACCAAAAGTACATTTAGTATCAAGTATGAATTTTAAAAGCAAAGTTTCTTCAGAAAATACTCGGCAAAAAGAATATCCCAAAAACCACAGTTGTATTTGTGAGTGTACGAGTCATCTTGCAAGAACCTCAACTAATCTCGTAGAACAGTTGTGTGACCCTACTACGTTTAGTTGCCAAAAGAAAACTTGCAATATATTAAATATCAGGTAGGTGGCACCACATGGTTTGAGCACATTCTCTCTCTTAAGCCCTTTATTATTCTCATGGTCTTATTAACCACCAGACCAATGGTCTGCATTCAAGCAAGTATTGAACCATTAAGATAATGAAGTTAGGAATATGCTATTTTTAAGAAGCAATTATTTAAGAAAAGAGGCTTACAAATTGGTTCTACTTGAGGCAATTGATCCGCCTTTTGAGTATCAGTCTCCACCGAGCTAGGACCCGGCACATGTGAAACCTTGGACTCAGTTTCAATTTCTTCACTTCTAATTTCATTTGCCTTCGTATCACCCTGGGAGGGAGAGCGGAAAAAGAAAAAGAAATTAGAATTGAAGCTTCACTACACAATAAATCAAGCCAAGTTCAACCGACATAAAGTATAGACCAAAAGGTAATAAGTTCAAAATTCAAATCCCACCACAAATGTTGTTGAATTCACTATATAACTCAAAAAGTACCAAATTATGTAGAATATATATGCACTAAATTATCAACTTTGATTCATATATACAATTTGTAAAGCTCAGAATAATATAAATAGCACGCATACATAATCAATGACATAGGAAGAACAAAGAAGAAGATAGCTAGTAATCTTGTTATGGCAATGAAACATAAATTTGATACAACAATATCCAAACCTAACAATTCAATATAGAAAATGTTAAACTTAAACCTAGATGACAAATGCAAACAAAGCTACAAAGAGTCGATTAGAGACCTTTTAGTTTGAAATATTATGAGATGGACCTAGAGAATTATCTTTAACCTTTTAATGGCTCGAACTTTGAACTAGAATCTTCTTATCCAATTCCAAGTTCCATTAATAATATGCTAAAGCAAAGCAATTATGGTGTATTCAATGTGGTTCGTGTTTTCCACTGTTAATATGAGACATGATTTTGACAACCTGTAGCCACAATAATGCCTTGAAGTTTAGAACTTACAAAGAATTCTTTCTGGTACTCTACATTCAGTCCTTTTTCCAAGAGAAGCACCCTTTTCTTGACGAATTCAACCTGACGTCTCTGCATATCTCTGTAATGATAAAATATTGACGAATCTTGATATATCTGGGATTGGTTAATGGTATCAGTTCCGCCTCCCTGCACATCAGATGCAGCATCATTTACACCACCATTTTCCTTTTCCTTAGCCTCGCTTCCAGTTGCTTCCGTATTTGATGTGTTTCCACCATTCTGAACATGAGAACTAGTTTGCCCATGAACAGGAAGGTTTATGACGGGAAGATTCAACTCCAGACAAATCACCTCTTGAATCTTGAGGTCCTTGTCGTCAATAATCGCTTGCCATCGACCGTAGCCATGCCTTAAGATTTGAATATTTGAAGATTAGTGCTGGAAGATCAAAACTTTAAAAAGAGAATATAGAGTCTACAATCAAGTCTCATGAATAGATAGCCCATCAAATAGTCACTACTTAGATTGATATGCAAGAGAGTAAGACAGAATTGTCAGCATCATTATCTATGACTAACGCACAGATGTCGAACTTATATTTACTTATTCCATTAACCCCTACGCCTATCGAGAATTTTAAGTTTCAAGTACAAATCTATCAGATACATTTGCGAAAATCTGTGAATTTAATAATTCCCTTTGTCATGGTAGTAATACAATACATACTTCAGAACAGCAAGCAGCAACACTCTATCGTGTTCTTCCTTCCAATGTTTTCCACCTTTGAGTCCGGAGTAACGAAATAGAATATCATCTGTGAAAAGTGGAGCACTTGGATTTTCTGGGACGAATTTTGCCTATAATTCCACCAAAAAGTAAACATGCATTGGGAAAGAAATGTGTAAGAGGTTACTACAAAATCAAAATAAAGGAACAATTTATGTAACAAAATAATCATCTAACATGTCTCAAATTCTAAAATAAAATTGTCAATAAAGTTAAACCCAAAGGAATCATACAAGAACACTCCCCAATTTGTTTGGATTACAGACAATCTAAAATACAGATAAGGTTAAACTATGTTAACTATTCATCACCCACCAATCTTTTCCGTTTAAGGTTAAAACTATGTTAATGATTTCCAGCCAAATAATTCTCCAGAGTGTTGATTCTAATCTACAGTTTTTTTGAATTCCTCTTGAAAGGATGACTCCATAACATTTAAGCCACGGTTCCATCCTTAGAAAAGTGAAATTCACAAAATAGTCGATGACTTGTAGGATAGAAACACAAATCTTCAGGGTAAAAGATAAGGAATTACAATAAAAAAACAGGAAAGTAAACATAATTAAAGCTTACTTTATCCTTTATCAAGAGTAAAACTGCAATTCTGATCAGCACATCATGTATTCTGAGTCCTTCTTTAGGAACGCCATCTAAACGAGATAACACGTAGAATATCAAAATATTAGTATTCCTGGAAAATTTAAGGGCAGAAACAGCAGTACAAAGATGATGTGATGCATAAAGGATGCAAGTGAAGCCAACTTTTTTCCCCTTGTGTTTTAATCATGAATTTTTATAGGAAACAAAAACAATTTCATTGATTTGTGAAAGTGTTAGAAAGACCTATCGAAACAAGCGCAAAAAAAAAATGATAAAGAGAGAAACATGGAGGTTGATAAACATGGGCCAATACAGAGGAAATTAAAAACATAGGAGCAAAGATGGTATACTGTCAGGTATCTCCACACCTGCACTTCTTACTTCACTCACACAACGAAGCAACGCACAATAAAGGGAAATATATATC